>NAJQ01000353.1:0-29550 GCA_005059865.1 Friedmanniomyces simplex
TGCACCATCGAGCGTCTGGCGGGAGAGCTGCGTGCAATGCATATGCATATGCATACCGTGGCCTGACCCGACTTCAGCTCTTCTTCTCGGTAGGCTGGGCGCGACTGCTTCATCGTCTGCTCCTCCTGTCCTGACCTTCCTTTCGCCTCTCGCTTTCGCATCATCAGTCATTCTCATATCGTACTTTCCTTCGCCGGACATCTGGACTTGCCGCAAGAACAGGGACGAGCACTGGAAGCCCCGAGGGACCCCGACATCTCCATGACAAAGTGTTGGCCCGCCATATCCAGCGAGCATACATCCCATAGAACCTACCCGCGCCCGGAGCGCGAAATCTCTAGCCCAGCATGACATCTCAAGCAGATCAATCCGCCTCCACCCCGACCCTCGATGCGGCCGAATCATCCTCCCTCGCCGTGGCCTTCAGTAGTGCAACGGCTGCTGGCCAGATTGCGGAGCTCACCCAATTCAACAACATGTCTACCAAGCAATTCGATTTGGCAGCCTATTCGCTCAACTACACCCAGACGGGCTGCTTCAGACCCGGCGCGCTGCCTGTAGCCTTGGCGGAGAACGACACCTGCTTGCTGGGTTGGCACTGTTCGTATGCGGACACTCTTGAGTGTATTCTGTAGCTGCTAACGCAAAGGTATGATCAGGTCCGGCATCGAACGATGAATATCCTCCGCAATACTGTCCACCCTATGAGCAGTGCACAGTGATACGGAGCACTAAGGGTACATGCAATATACAAGGCGTCCTCGAACCGCACATCTGCGCCGATGGGTTCTATTGTCCGCCCGGCGGGAAGCAGCAGATTGTCTGTCCAAAGGGCACTTTCTGCCCCACCGGCAGCTACCAGCCTTTGAATTGCAGCTTTGGCGCCCTTTGCGTCCAAGGGAGTAGGAGGCAGATCGTCACGGTGCCGATGGGGGTCATGGTCGCGATCGACGTAGCGCTGGCGATACTCGTCGGCGTCGGCTTCGCGATCTCGAGGTGGAGGAAGAGCAGACCGAAGCAATACACCACGCTGGACCAAACGGACAGAGCAGGCGACGACATAGAGTTGCTGGCGGCGCAAGGCGCTGTCGGCAAATCGGCGAGCCCGCGGTTGTCAGTCTCGACGCCGAGAGAGGATGCACCGAAGCCGTTGCGACCGTCTTCCACGCACACCCGACGAGCAAGCGGCATGGTGGACAATATGGACGGCGCCATGGACGACGACGATCTCTCGCAGTACGACGATGTGGACGCCATCGAGGACGACTTCCACAACTCGCCGGATATGCAGCGCTTCATCCGCTCCATGTCCCGGACCATCGAAACCAACTCCATCGGCCTCTCCTTCGACTTTGAGAACCTGTCCTTTGAGACCCGCCGCGGCAAGAAGATCCTGCAGGACGTCACGGGCACAATGCCGCGCGGTAGCTGCTGGGGCGTCATGGGCGGCTCCGGCGCGGGCAAGAGCACGTTCGTGAATGTGCTGATGGGCAAGCTGACTGCGACGGGCGGCACGATCAAGATCAATGGGTGGGTGAAGGACATGCATCTTTACAAGAAGTTGATTGGATACGTGCCGCAGGACGATATCCTGTTCCCGGAGCTGACGGTGAGGGAGAATATCTTGCATTCGGCACGGATACGGTTGCCGGCGAGTTGGAGGGATAAGGCGATACAGGATCATGTGGATAGTTTGATTGGGTGTTTGCAACTTACGCATGTGCAGCATAGTCGGGTGGGTGATGCGCGGGCACCGGTGATCTCGGGCGGGCAGCGGAAGAGGGTGAATATTGGGATGGAGCTGGCTGCGGCGCCCATGGCGATCTTTCTGGATGAACCGACGAGCGGGCTGGATGCGACGAGTGCGGCGACGATCATGCGCCTGCTCAAAGCGATCAGTCGGCTGGGTGTGACGACAATCGCCATCATCCACCAACCGCGAGAGCAGATCTTCTACGGCTTCGACCAGCTCTTATTGCTCGCGCAAGGACGAAGCGTCTACAGCGGCGCAACGGAGGACGTCCAGCAATACTTTGAATCCCTCGGCTTCGCCTTCCCGCAACGCTCCAACCCGGCCGACACCCTCATCGACATCATCACGGGCGACGGCGCGCAATACACCCTCGGCGCCGGGCGCCGCGAAACCGACGCGCGCACCCTCATCGACGAGTGGAAGTCGCGCGGGCAATACGGCCTGCACCACCACAAACATCTCACCGTCTCCCTCGACGGCACGCCCGCGAAGCGCAACCGCCGCACCAGCAACCAGAGCATCAACAGCACCGTCGAGCAGGAGGAGTCCCTGCGCCGCACGATGCGCGCCCGCGGCGCCACGTGGCCGGCGCAAGTCTTCCACTGCTGGAAGCGCGCCATGACGCAGCAGGTCCGCAACGCCACCTCCTTCTTCTTCGAGATCGGCGTCGGCGGCCTCGCGGGGGTGATTATCGGCTTGTCCGCTTTCGCCGCCAACGGGCACCTGTTCCAGGGGGTCTACCACCCGCCTTTCACCATGCTCAGCTCTGCGGTTGATTATAACAGCACGCCGCAGATTGGTCTCTTGGGTGCGATGGCCATTGGTCTTGCGGCTAGCGCGCCCGGATTTTGGGTGTTTGGGGAGGAGAAGATGATGTATTACCGGGAGACGGCGTCGGGCCACTCGCGGAGCGCGTATTACTTGGGCAAGCTGTTGAGTACGCTGGTGCGCATCGCGCTGAGTAGTCTGCACTTCACCGTCTTCCTGGGCGTGCTGGCGACGCCGCTGATTTCGTTTCCGAGGATGTACGCGGCGAATCTGCTGTACTTCTGGTGCATCTACGGGCTCGCGAGCGTGGTCAGCATGCTGGTGAAGCGGGAGGATGGGCCGTTGATTGCGGTGCTGGCGAGTCTGGTCATTGGGGTGCTGGGTGGGGTGGCGCCGCCGTTGAGTAAAGTGAAGATGTGGCATATGGAGTGGTTCTGGAGATTGAGCCCGGGGGTGTGGTTTACCGAGAGTTATGTGACGGAGAATTGGACGCCGATGGGGTATTTGTATCAGACGGATTTGGCGAGTGAGACGGTGGGGTTTACGTTGGGGCAGTTTGGGTTGGATATTGGGTGAGTCTCGCTACCTCTTGACTTTAACCGGCGGATTTAAGAGATGGTTTTGGCTCACCTTGCCCTCGCAGGACACTATTCCTCATCGGCTGCGTGTACCGCGTTGTAGCGTACCTGGCGCTGATAGCGGTGCATCGGGACAAACAGCGGTAAGACTGCTATCTCAGCAAGCAGCTGGCTGTCATATCGAAACAGTCTGCCTTATGCTCTCCCGAATGTTAAGCAAGGCAACGCCACGCATATACCATCAAGCCATCCCCGGGGCCACTGTTTCACAGAGCTTGAAATGTTGATATCTGAGATCAACACAGGGTGTCTGTCCGAACGCCGAGATCGAGACAGAGGCGTTGGTCCCTCAAGTTGATTGTGGAGCCCAGGACGGGATTGCTGGGGCGGCCGGAGAAGCCGTGTAGTGGACTTGAACTTCATGGGGCGACTGCTTGGACCAGCTGCAACGCATAGGATGGGGATAGAGATGGGGTGGTTGGGAGGCGAGCGTCCTTCGCTTCTGCATGCCGAGCTGCGCCGGCGACTGCACGAGAGGCGGCGAATGCACAGGTGGAAGGACGAAGAGGTGCACGGCAATCGCACAGCTGCGTGAGTACGCCGCAACTGGATAGGCAGGCTCGAGTGATTCGCGCCATTGGCGATGAGCTCGACCATCTTGTCAATCGATTGGGGATCCACGATGCTGCAAGCATGCTCGGCTTGGGACTCCTCTTATCTGGCCTTGCCACGACGGTGGGCCCCAAATCAGATCTGTAGGATTGGCAGTATTGGACCACTCCTCCCTGCCTTACACGGTTTCCACGTTCTCGGATGCGAGAACGCAGGGAATAATAGTGAAGGTTTGGAGCCTGTCGCACGAGTCATGATTGATTTATGATGGCTTCAAGCTCACGAACGGTATCGCCACCCGGTCCCCATTTGACCACAAGGCATTATTGCGTCTCCGCTCTCACCAAGCACCTTCCGCGCTCTTCGTCCCTCACACCCCTATCACACGCCCCCCGCTCTTTGGACCACCTTGCTACCGAAGCTGATACTGACCTTACCAGAGGTCCAGTATTTTCCACGGGAGTCTTCCAGCATGTAGTCCGCAATGCCGATCTTCATCAATTGTTCCTCGATGGGTTCCCGACGAGCGTACCAAACAGCGCACTCTTTCAGCAGCTTCCTGTTCGATGCACCGATCGCCACGAGCCACTTCAGAGTATCTTCCAAGTCGTGTGGCCGGAAGGGCGGGAAATCGCCGCAGAAGCGGTTGGCGCCATAATAGATCGGAAGCGTCTCGGAGAATATGATCTTGCAGGTGCGGGTGATGGCTGGCTGTCGCCCCTCTTGTCGAGGCAGAGCACGAAAGTAGCGGAGCTGCGTAACGTCGCAACTCGAGTTGGAGGGAGGGTGGCCATGTAGATGCGGTTGCGCAGTTCCGCTGGTAGGCGCTGCAGAGCTGACAACTTCCGCTCGACGAGCTGCGATTGATCGGACACCTGCGAGGAGATCAGTCGGTTTGCTCCAACGGAAGCGTGTTTGCTTTTGTATGCGCTCACGTCGCCGTCCTCGCGGGACGTAGCAGCGTCCTGAGTAACCTCGCTGTCTGCCATCACGTCTCGGCGTGAGGGCGCGGAAAGCAGCGGATGTAAGGTGAGGGAAGAGGGGGAAGTGGTTTCAAGAACAAATGACGAAGTTGAACGGTGGGAAACAGCCTGACGCCGAGCGTGGAAGGTGGTGACTGTCCGCGTGCCAAACTTCACTCGTTCGGGAAAGCACGCGTGTCAGGTGACAAGCGTGCATTATCTGAGGGCCGTTGCCTATATGCCCTGTTCTTCGTGCGACATGCAGCCAATCGTCGTGCCATCGCAGCATTGCAGCCATACTGCAGCTTCCAGGGTGCCGCTAGGCCTCGTTGAAGTTGACTAACATCCTGTGCTCCGAGCGTAGATGAAGCGCCTTCCGCAGGCCCCCCCATCGCCATTGCGTCTTGGTGTGGTGCTGCGGTGGAAAGCAGAGTGCTCATGAGAGTGGCAAGATGTGAACATATAAATACACATTTGGACAGGACAAGTTGTGGGATTCACACCGCATTTGGAAGGTACGACCCGGCGTCACTTCATCAACACAGCATCCCATTGGGACACCTTATGCCCCTCCACCTCTTCAAAACGCCAGTCAGGCTACAACTTCCTGCCCAACCGCATACTGAGCCGCTTCAGCTTGATACTACCATCCAGTGCCGCCTGCGCTCCGCTCAACCTCTTCACCGCTGGAGGATTCGCAGGCACCCCCTCGCTCTCCCAGGGAAGCTGATCCGCCCGGCTCCGCCTGGTCATCTTGCCTCCAAGGCCCAGACGCTCCTTGGGCGACATCTTCCACTGCGCCGACATCTCGCTGGGGGCCACGGATACTGCGTCACTTTTACTCCGGATCGGCGACAACGACGTTCGACGGTGGCAAATCGTTGCCGTGGAGGTCGTGGTTGCGGCAGTCGAGGTTTCCGCAGAGCCTTCGTAATCCCCGGAGAAGGTCGGCGAGGGAAGAGGTGCTCCGACTGCGGTGGCGGTCCCGGGGGTCACGGACGTTAGACGGGACGATGTCGACATCGTTCTAGCCGGCAGTAGCGAATGCGTAGCGCGTGAGGTAGACGACGTGTGGCGTCGATAAATTGTGGGCTGTTCGAAGATGAACGGCGAAGTGCGACCGTTTCCGTCCCTCAGTGTTGGGAGAAACACGTCGTCCTCTTCTTCCTCGTTCTCATCAATGGTCGGCTCAATGGGATAATCCATCTCGGAAGCGGCGTGTTCTGACCGCAGACTGCTAGGCTTGACTGGGGTACTCATTGCATGGTATCTGGATGTCTTGCTGGCCTCGGACTCATTGTCCGTATCGCTGTGCCAGAACGTCCCACCGTGATCTTCATTTTGCGCCGGCTGATCACCGAGACGGATACACCGGTACTGATCAGCTAACGAATCAGTAGGATCGTTCTGGAACTCCGTCGGTGGCGTCCGCGGCGATGGCTCCGGGCTTGTGACATGACCACCAGAGACCAGAATCTCGGGCAATTCCAGCTCCGGCGTTGGCAACCAATGTGATGGTTCTGACGCGACGGGATTTGGAGAAGGTGGGTGCAAGAAGGTCTCTGGACTTCTTTGCGGCTCTTCCTCCTTTACTAGCCGCGTCTCTTGCTCAGGCGGCTCGTCCCAAGGCGTGACAGCATTGTTGCGAAGAGCAGGGTGTACCGCTGTTAGGACAGGTAGCTGTGGCGCCACTTTCCTGGATGCGCGAGAAGATGCATGCGACTGCAAAGACTCGCGCTTCGATAATGGCACTGGCGCCGACTCGGGACGAGAAGGTTTGCTCGAGACCGAGCCGTACCTTCTTGCGGGTGATCGCTCGCCGCTGCCTTCGGAGAATGAGGACCAGACGGAGCGCGAGGTCTGCCTCGTCGATCCGGAGAAGCTCGACATGGGCTGGCTGCTGTTCCGCGACTGCATGCTCACACGCTTGGCGCTGTCCGGTAAACCATCCCACTTGGCATTGGTCGCAGGCACGAAGTCCGGTAGCTGTCGCGAAGACACACCGGACAAACCTGCAGTGCTCGGCCTTCTACTCCCCTTCTCTGCAGATGCCTTCTTCTGTGCCTTGGCGAAGTCCTCCCATGCTGATGTAGAAGGCTCCTTCAGTGTGAGGAATCCAAGTACCCCTGCTCCCTTCTTCTTCAGCTTCTCGTTGTTGCCTTGAATCTTCGGCGAGTCTCTTTGGCCCGGTCTATCGTAACTACATTGAGACTGATCGCTGATCGTTCGTGCGAGCGATGGTGACAGCGTCCGTTCGGAGGAGTGCGAAGACAGCGGCGGTCGGACGGCATTGTGCCTCTGCTCTGCAAGGCCCGCTGTGTCATCCTGGTTGGCACGATCACGCACTCCGAGTTCTGGTATTCTCTTCGTCAGAGCACTGACGTCGATGGACGCGGGATTTGCGGTAGGCATCGGATTCCGCTAGCACAGTCAGCGAGGTTGCTCGGCAGGGATCACGGCATCCCGAACCCGTAACGCTTACCGACGCCGCACCGTATGACAGCTTCTCTTAGTGGTCTGAGATGTTGTTGTCTCGACGTCGTGAGGTTTGATGAGGGTTGCAAACAATGGCGAGGTGGATAGAGTTCGGGCCTGCGTCAGCGCAACCTCGCGTGGTCTGAGTGGATCCCGCTTCTCAGACCAGACCAGACGAGCGGGCGGTACGAGGCGTTGACGCCTCCGAGGGGAGGGGCTGCCGGTTGAGACGCATCAAGACGCAACAGTCGAGACTGACCACAGGCTCGCTGCGAAGCTGTCACTGATGTGCCGCTCGGGGCGCTGATGAGACGAGTCGCCTCGAGCGAGAAAAGCCGGATTCGCGCTCATCAACACTCGAGAGCCGAAAACACTTCCTTCGATCATACTTTCTTCATCGGACTCGACCGTCGTCTTTCAGTCTAGAACGCCCGGACTGCATGGAAGAACTCTCACTTCCACGTGGCCAGCGGCTGTCAACGTCTTCCGTCTAGATGTATCGAAAAGACGGACCATCCGCAGCAAAGACATCCAGCCTACTACGTGGAAAATAAAGCAATATCGAGACCATGAAGTGGGGGTTCTGCTGCAATCGTCAACTACCCGCGTCCTCCGATGGCCTCGCGGATCAGAGCTGCAACGACGGACCAAAAGGCGTGCTTTGTTTGCACAAAATCCCATCTCGCGGAGCGAACTTCCGTTAACCGTCGAGCATGCGTCGCTGGCAGCAACGCTCGATAGTGCGCCACGTTCGCGATGGCTCGACGCGCCCATGCATGCACGATTGACGCCTCCGGCGCGTCGTCCCGTCTCTGCAGCGAAGAGGAGCTCCACGGGTCGTTCGAACAAGTCCGCCTCAACTGCAGGTACGGTACTGTACAGACAACGTCAAGTACTCAATGAGGGGCCTGCACGTTTGATAGCATTCAGCCAGTGCACGAAAAGACGGCGGGCGAGCCGCAAGTCCGATCTGGCCCAGCTCCCGCGCGAACAGCTTTGCCATCGTCATGTGCGAGATCCCGCCGTTCCACGAGCTTTTGCCTCGTGGCTGCATGCGCCTGATGTTGTGTTGTGCGAGATACCAGATTGATCGGAGATCTAGGACAATGCGAGTCACGCGTGAGAACTCCAGGCACAGCATCCTACCGATGGCTTTTCAAGAGTGTCCTCCCACCTCGGATGCCCGTTCCGTTGAACATCGGACGTCCATTCTTCCATTCGATGCTATGGAGGCCGAGGATGAAGCGCGCAACTTTTCTGAGTGCCACATCACCTGGGCAAACGCTATAGATCATGTTGACTTTCTAATGTAGAATCGTACATGCGAACAACCTCCGGACCCAGTCATATCGCACTATCAAGCCTTCCACAAGGCATCTCTGCTGGACGGGACCTCAGTATGTTTCGCGGAGACCACGTCGCCCATATGTGTGCTATGACCGCTTCACAGCATCGCAAACGCAGCCCCAACTACCATGATCCCGATTGAACTAATGACCGGCCACGCATGCTCTGCCGACGCCACCCCTGCGAAAGGAGCAGGCGGGGCGGGGTGTGCGGTGGTCGTGACGTTGCTCGAGGCAGTGACCGCTGCCAGAGGAGGCACCGTCGTCGTCGAGGCATGCTGGCTTGGCATGCTACTGGCGGTGCTGGTAGGTGCAAAACCGTAGCTCGGAATTGACGCTGGCGTAGTCCCGTTGTTGCCCGCGATGGACGAAACGGCGGGGGGTAATGGGGAGGTAGCATTCGAGCATAGGGTCTGCAAGCGAGAGAGGGCCACTAGACCCGCTGATGTCAGTGTAGATCTTCACCATCGAGGTCTCGTAACGACATAAAATGGAACTCACGTTGACCCAGATCTCCCACCTCACACCTCAACCTCGCACTCCGTCCGCCCGCGAACCGACACTCCTCCACCCCGTCGCTCATGCTCAGAGTCGTAGCATTGCCCGTACACCCTTGGCCATCAAAGACCACAAGCCGTCACATCTCATCCGTCTCCGTAGAGCGATCCCCAGCAACGAAAGAGCGAAAATCGTAAGGGCTCGTTTCGCAATTGCCTAACAAGCACCATCAGCACTCATCCAATTCACAACAGGCAGCGACAACTTACCACTCCCACTCAACATCAAAGTAGGAACATCCGCCCCCGGGTTCTCGCCGGGTACCATGCTGTTCTCGCAGCTGTACTCCACTTTCGGGGTGTAGGCCACGTGCAGGCTCGCCAGGACTTGCTGGGAGATGGTCGCGCAGGAGGAGGTGAGGCAGGACATGAGCGAGGGGAGGGAGTCGGCGGTGCAGGGGTTCGTGCTGTTGGTGAGGCAGGCGGACTATGGGTGTGGGCGTCTGGTGTTAGCTGAGGTGTGTTGTGGGGAAAGGGTGGCGGAGCGGTGGGGGGTTTACCAGGCATGCTGGGTGGGCGGCGGCGGATTGGGCGGTGGTGTATGTGGTGAGAAAGGCGAGGAAGGTGGAAGCGTATGTCAATGTCGCCATGACTGTCAGTGCGGTCTTGATCTTGTTGGCCCAGTTTGAATGGCTGTGGACTGGCAAAGACGGTCGATATGAGTAAGAGAGCGAAAGACGAGATGAACATGAAGCGACCGTAGTTGCAAACCCCTTCACCTGCCTTCCGCCGGCACCACCAGTGCACACTCTGAAACGTGCTGCTGCCATATTGGAGTACGCTGTGGGTGGCTTGCCGTGGCAGGTTGCACCGTTGCTGGTTACACAGGCTCGCTTGGAAGGACACTGTGATCCATGAGGCAAGACCAGACTCGGCTGCGTTTAATCGCTCTCGCCCATGTCAGATCGAGCACATGACCCTCAGTTCGTGGGTGCCATATTCGACCTCGCACCATGTGAATGTTGTTTCCGTCCTTCTCGCCGTAGTCGAGAGAGAATCCGGCATCTGACACCGAGGCATTATTCCCAGCCAATCACGTGAAGCGGGTCGCCGATGATCACATCGACTTCTAGCCTTCATATTCACATACCTCTGAACGCCTCCCATACCTTCCCTTCCCACTCCACCCCCCTCCCCCTCACCGTTGCAACCATGCTGTCCTCCACCTTCCGCCGCCTGGGTGCACCCAGTACCCTCTCCCGCCAGATCCAACAGCGCAACTTCTCCCGGACCGCCGCTGCATCCCGCATCATCACGCCCAATGGCCCGCTACGAGCCAAGGAGGCCTCGCCCCTCATCTCCAGCAAATACCCCGTCATCGAGCACGAGTACGATGCCCTCGTCGTTGGAGCGGGTGGTGCGGGTCTGCGGGCGGCGTTCGGGCTGGCAGAGGCGGGTTTCAACACGGCGTGCATATCGAAGCTTTTCCCGACCCGAAGTCATACTGTTGCGGCACAGGGCGGTATCAACGCGGCATTAGGGAACATGCACGAGGATGACTGGCGATGGCACATGTACGACACGGTCAAGGGGTCCGACTGGCTGGGCGACCAGGATGCCATCCACTACATGACGCGAGAGGCGCCACAGTCCGTTATCGAGCTGGAAAACTACGGCTGCCCGTTCTCTCGCACAGAAGACGGGCGCATCTACCAGCGAGCTTTTGGTGGCCAGTCTCAGAAGTACGGCCAAGGTGGACAGGCATACCGATGCTGCGCCGCTGCCGACCGGACGGGTCACGCTCTGCTCCACACCCTTTACGGCCAGAGCTTGCGGCACAACACCAACTACTTCATCGAGTTCTTTGCCATTGACTTGATCATGGAGGACGGCGCCTGCAAGGGCGTCATCGCTTACAACCAGGAAGACGGCACGCTCCACCGCTTCCGCTCACACAACACCGTTCTCGCCACCGGCGGCTACGGCCGTGCCTACTTCTCCTGCACATCCGCACACACTTGCACCGGTGACGGCATGGCCATGGTCGCCCGCGCCGGCTTGCCCAACCAGGACATGGAGTTCGTGCAGTTCCATCCAACTGGCATCTACGGCGCCGGCTGCCTCATCACCGAAGGTTCGCGTGGCGAGGGCGGCTATCTCCTCAACAGCGAAGGTGAACGCTTTATGGAGCGCTACGCCCCGACCGCCAAGGATCTCGCCTCCCGCGACGTCGTGAGCCGCTCCATGACCATGGAGATCCGCGAGGGCCGTGGCGTGGGCCCGGATAAGGACCACATCTACCTCCAGCTCTCCCACTTGCCACCGGAAGTCCTGCACGAGCGTCTCCCAGGTATCTCTGAGACCGCCTCCATCTTCGCTGGCGTCGACGTCCGCAAACAGCCCATCCCGGTGCTACCCACTGTCCACTACAACATGGGCGGCATCCCCACGAAATACACCGGCGAAGTCGTCACCCAAGACGCTGAAGGCAAAGACCACGTCGTCCCAGGCCTTTTCGCTTGCGGAGAAGCAGCCTGCGTCTCGGTCCACGGCGCCAACCGTCTCGGAGCCAACTCCCTCCTCGACCTCGTCGTCTTCGGCCGCGCGGTCTCCCACACGATCCGCGATAACTTCACCCCAGGCCAGAAACATGACGCCATCGCCGCCGATGCCGGCGCAGAGGGCATCGCGGCGATCGACCACGTGCGCACGGCCGATGGACCGAAGAGCACGCATGAGATCCGCTCGGCGATGCAGAAGGTGATGCAGACGGATGTCTCGGTGTTCCGCACGCAGGAGAGCTTGGACGAGGGCGTGAAGAAGATCCGTGACGTGGATCAGATGTGGAAACAAGTCGGCACGAAGGACAGGTCGATGATCTGGAATAGTGACCTGGTGGAGACGCTGGAGCTGCGGAACTTGTTGACTTGCGCGGTGCAGACTGCGGAGGGGGCTGTTAATCGGACGGAGAGCAGAGGTACGTTTTCGCCACCTAGCCACGCTTGATGCTGAATGAGTGGTTTTGAGCTGACATGTTTATGTGGTTATCAGGCGCACACGCCCGCGAAGACTACCCTGACCGCGACGACAAGAACTGGATGAAGCACACGCTCACGTGGCAGCGCGAGGCGCAAGGGAAGACGGAGATTGGGTATCGGGCCGTGAATCCCAATACGCTGGATGAGGCCGAGTGTAAGGCTGTGCCGCCTTTTGCGCGGAAGTACTGAGGCGATCGCGGTGAGGAGAGGAGCTCTGTATTGCGTTTGGTGCAGTCAGTGGGAGTGGGAGTTGGCGAGCGTGTGTATATAGGCATCTAGCGATGATTTGTAACAGGTTCATGATGACTTTCTCTCACAGGGTGTTGAGAACTCTCCCACAAGGCGCGTGCCGCGAACGGTCACCCAAGCAAGGCACCTCAGTATATGACCGACTGTTGGGACAGGATCGTTCGTCCGGGACGAATTACTGGCATCTTTTATGGCGACTTGGTAAGCTCTCGCAGCAAGTCTCCACAATATGTTTCGTGCCTACCGCCACTCGTATCGCTGCTCCAGCAGATCGCTGAGACCAGGAGAAGGGTACCCACAACACTCCAATATAAGGCCCGCCATGCCCGCTTGCCCATCCTAAATCCACGCTCGTTGTCGCCTTTCTTCTCCTTCACACAGCATCGCCCACCCGCTCCCATACCTCCCCTCCCTCACCTTTTATTCCTTACTGAACGCCGGAGACGCCGACATGGTCGCTCTGTCACACCTCGTCCGCGTCGCCTCGACGCTGACGGTGGTGCTGTACAACGCGCTGCCGGCTGCGGAGGTCAAGGCGTACATCACCGCCCATGAACCGAGTGGTACGTTTTTTCTCTCCCGATCCCCTGCTCTAAGCTGTTGTTTAGGAGGTGCTGCTGGGGTTGCGTACGCTGGCATAGGGGCGCTTTGGTGGTACGGAGATGCTGGATGTGCGAGGGTACTTGATGTAGATTTCTCGGGCATAGAGCTCGGGAGTAGAGGCTACTGGAGCCGCATGCAGCTGCGTGGCGAGAATTTGGCGGCAGCGAGATGCTTGTTAAGCGTCCCTCGTCCGGCGGGTCGTGACGAAGATCTCCGAGACGTTATACTCACTGAGACTACTGGTGTCCATACACCAGCGCCAAAAGCATTTGGCCAGGCCGAGATCTCTCGCAGTACCCAAGTCCTTTCAACAGCTGCAGCAACGATCTCTGCTTTCAGCTATCGTCTGATGCCACGGAAGGCGTTTGCATGAGCATCGAGCATAGTCTGCATGATGGAGATCATCTTCGCTAACAGGCTTATAGGCGCAATCCGCATGCTGAGCAGCGACGGCACCTGGTTCGACCCATGCAGCACGCGGTCCGGCGTCCCCGGGACACAGCCCGTCCCAGCAGCCGTGATAACGCACCATCTCGGCGCGCAAGGCTCGTACCTGGGCCTCGAGATGCCTGTCCCCGTGACGAGCGGCAGGATGTACCTCGTCACGGACGGCGAGCTGGAGTTCGGGACGACGGGGCCCTCGGAGGGTGGTTTCTGCCCGTTGCAGGAGCCGTCTGCCCTGGACACGGACATCGCCAGCGCGCACAAGAGCTGGGGCTTCATGGAGTTCTCGTACCGTGGCGAGCAGCTCTTTGTGAACCCGACGCTTGTGGACTTTGTCGGGACGCCGCTGTCAGTGCGGATGGAGACACCGGACGGGAATCTGGACGCGAAGGGTTTGCCGGCCAATGCGGTGGAGCTGATCTGTGAGGGGCTCGCTGGCAAAGCCAGAGACGAACACGGCATCCCGTGGCACAAGCTCTGCGTGCGGCGTCAAGACGGTAGTGCTCTGCGGGTGCTGTCTCCGTCCCACTTCAAGGAGGCTGACATCCCGATCCTCGACACGTACTGGGACGAGCATGTCGAGGCCGTCTGGAATGCATACCGGAGCAAGCCGCTGCATGTGAACACCCAGGGTGAACATGGCGTCGTCCTATGCCAAGTTCACGGCGATGTCCTCGTCTGTGACAGCGAGAGCTTCGCCAAGCCCTCCTCGACGGACGTCTTCGGCTGCAACTCTGGTCCGTTCGTGAACGAAGGGTCGTCTCTTCGCAGGGCCGCCGGGTCTCGGCTGTGTGCGGCCTTCCATCGGTCGACGCTTCTCGTCGAAAACGGTGACAAGCAGCCCGCCGGAGGTGTCGAGAGGTACTACACCACCTCGCCTTCAAATTGGTATGCCATGCTCGTCCATCAGCATGCTATCGACGGCGACGGCTACGCTTTCCCGTACGACGACATCACGGCACCGGGCAGGAAGGACCGCAGCGGCACGCTCTCGCATGCCTATCCGGAGAAGCTCGTCGTTGGAGTGGGCGGGCCACTGCCGGTTTGAATACAAGACGGTCTGGTCCTGACGACGAGCTTGCGCCTCGATCTCCCCAGCGAAGAATCTTGACCGAGCGTGTGCAGCCGACTCCGGTGTCTGACCGATCATGGTTCCGCTGCGAGATGTGATCAGTCCCGTCTCCATCTCCTCGGCAACGAATTTCGAGCGAGGGCATGTACTGAGCTCGGTGAGCTCGACGTCACCGGTATCAGTGCGAGACAGGAGCAGCCTTGTCGTGTTCTTCTCATCCAGCAGTCACTGAGAAGAACTTGCAGCTGTGCCCGGAGGCTCGGCTGTACCCCAGCATTCGCGCCAGACACGTACTGACGAGCCGCTCTCTCGCCAGCAACGAGGACCAGTCGAGGTCTCGCAACGGAGCCCAGTAGCCTGTCGATCCGTGGGATCTGCGCGATGCGTACAGTGTCTCGTTCGTCTCCCCTCACCAAGAAATCCCACCGAGAATGCGTAGCTAATTCCAATAGCTCGACTGTCCTGGAGACATGTACGGCTTGTGCCCTTTCTCGAGACTGCTGCATTATTATCACGCTCCGGTAGTTACCTCCCGCAATAGGCTCCGGTTGATATCTCCGGGAGATCAAAGGAGGACCATATAAGCCGAAAAGCCATATCGCTCGACAGAGAGGCCGTTCAAGCCTCAGTAGGGGTGATGCTCGGCAAGAACACCACGCTTGCCGGCCAGAAATCTCGAGTCAAGGCGGAAAATCTTCTCTCGACCTACGCGCCATTGCTTCCGACCTCCTGAACTTCTCTCTTGCGCTGCTTCTGCTTCGCGATCCAGCCCGTCAGCGGACCACCTGCGAGCTCGTCGCTCTCCTCGTCCATCTCGGCCCTGCTATACGTGATGGGCCACCCACTGAGCGAGTCCTGGTACCGCGCCCAGACCCACGAGCGAACGGCTTCAACAGGTCTGCCGCGGAAAGTGGTCCTGCCCATCAATGCGCCCCAGACCATGCTCAGGGGATTCACGAAGCCGAGACCGTCCTGCCAGCACATCAGGATACTCATCACCAGGCGCTCTTGCTCGCTATCCAGGTCTTCGATGTTGAAAACGGGATTGGTGCCGCCGCCTTCGACCATCTCGTCATGCAAGCGATGGAGCTCCATGCATAGCTTGAGGACCATGAGACGGTTGGCCCAATGCAAGAGTAAAGTTTCTTTCTCGTATAAGGACCTGAACTCGAATGAGTAGCGGATGATGGCCTTGTCGAAGATATCTTTGGTCTCCTTGAGGGCCACACGATGCAACAACTCGTTCTCGGCGTCTTCGCCTTTCGCGGCAAGCACGTCGGTGGCAAGTCTGGTCGTCGTGAACAGAAGCTGGCCCTGAGGAGCGCCGTTTTGGCGCAGCGATCTCACCCTCGCGATGAGCCCCGGGAGCCGTATCATGGACTGGTTCGCAAGCTTCCTCAACTTTACCGCACTATCAGCCATTGCGTACGTCGCTGCAGGCTCAAAATCCAGCCAGTACGGATCATCGAACGGAGATGCTACGCCTTTGCCCACGGGCTGCTGGAAGGTGCCGTGGCTGTTGCCGTACAAGACCGCGCGTGTCAACGGAGTCACTGGTGCTGCTCGCGAGCGAGCCAGAAGAATTGCGCTGATGCCTCCAGCGTGCGAGAAGTAGGCAGTCGGGTGGTCTTTAAGGATGTGTTCGTACAGATAAAGCAGGCCAACTGCGACTAGGGCCGAATCGGAGACGTCCAGTGAGGCCCGGAGAGCGTTGATGGCGGCTAGATATGAGTTGTCGCAGCGAACGACCCCGGTGGGGGTGCCTTTTGTGGCGCAGAAATCATGGGCCTTGACGACTGCCTTTGCTGCTGCATCTGCAGCGACATTGTCGCCCAGCATAGATGGGACGAAAGCGTACCAAGAGTCCTCCAGATGCAAGCTCGAGAGGGTCTGCACAAGTCCGGCACCAAGTAAGGCGTCCACCGAGCTCGATATGCGATAGATCGTAGGCTTGGCGTCTTCTTTCCGCGCAGTGAGCCCTACGCGGCCTGGCTTGGGTGCGCTGTACGAGATATCGTTATTAGTCGGTTCTGCTGCAGTTCTTGATGCGGTCTGGCAAACCACCTACAGTGGTCTGCGAACAATAGGCACTAGGCGCCGCGATATGCGAGACATAGATGGCTGCTTCGTCGGTACCACGGCCGAAGGAGCGAGATCATCCTTCGATCGGTCTGGCTCTAATGAAGCAAGAGCTTGTACTCTATTCCACTTCATGTCTGCGGTAGCCGTTCATCGGATGTTGAGCATATAGCTCGTCGTAACCTTAGCAGAAATCGTCGCTGGAAGGCTATACACTACCGATGCAAATGAGAGGTTGATATGGTTCCTGGCCCAGCGGCCGGTCAACAGTCAAGGATACCCCATGTGTGCGGTGAGGGCTACCAGCGCGGCTGAAGTAGCGTTATATCCGCCTGCTGCTCGTCCCCATTGTGAGCTTTTGACGGTAGTTCAAGAGGCAGCTCACGCCCTTCACCACCTGCTTGAGGTAGGTATTCGACAGGAGCTTTCCGCTTTACAGCCGGTAAGGCTTGCACTTCTGCCCAGAGTCGCAGAAGGTAGAGTGTATATGACTTTGTAGATGTGAACGATTGCAAACGTGAAATGGTCATCTCATTGTGCTTACCAAGAAGAGCTCACACTCTTCTGTTGTGATTGGTCGGGAGCGTTGGGGGCCAGCCATGCATATCGCACTACTCGTATCCGTCTCGATGTACCCATTCTTACCTTAGTGTGCGGTAGGTAAGGGTAGTATGAAGCGCTACAAGGTGCTGAAGACAGTTCTTAGGTTTATGCTGTTGAAGCTTCCTCTGGGCAACCATGGTCACGTGAGTCTAGAATGTGCGACGGCCTTGAACTGCCTGGTGCCGGGTGCTCCACGACACATAACGCTGACGCTATCTGGCGCACTCTGATGCTACGTCGGCCGTGCCCCAGCGAACAATGCACATTGGCATCAACCGCGCCATCATGACCATTCATCGCCGATCTGACAAAAGCTGTCAAGCCTGTCATTTCGCTACAGCCGACTACCCTGCAGTCATCGCTGCTTTTCCACAGCTTCTCTGAGCTTCGCGATCACGTCCTTAGGGTCCTGAGCACCAAAGACAGCGCTGCCAGCAACATCACGTTGGCGCCAGCATCGGCCGCAGTGTCGATGGTCTTCTCTGACAGACCACCGTCCACCTCGATGTTGAGGTTGGGGTAGCGTTTCCTCAGGGCCTCGACCTTGGGCATCATGTCCGGCATGAACTTTTGGCCGCCAAATCCTGGCTCGACGGTCATCACTAGAGCCATCTAGACTTAGTCAGTATGTAATTTAATCGTCTAGAAAAGAGGACCCTACATCCGGCACTTCATTCTTGTTGCTGTTGTCGAGAAGTTCATACAGCAAGCTCACGTCCGTCTTGGGCTTGATAGCCACACCAGCCCGCATACCCTGATCGTGTACGTACTTGATCAACTCTTTTGGGCTCGTCTTCTGGTCGCTGTGGCCTTCAGGCGTCTCAGCTGCGGTAGAGTCTACAGCCGCCTCATAATGGAAGCAGTACAGATCGCAACCCGCCTTCTGGAAGTCCTTGACCCACTTCTTAGGCTACTGCGCTCGTCAGCGCCTGCCACTGCTATTGCTTCTGCCGTCTCCGATGTCCCACCTCACTGATCATCATGTGGCAGTCAAAGGTGCCCTTACCGAGGGCTTCCTTTGGCCGGTCGACGTGCGACCGTATCTTTGTCACCACTGGTGCCCCGAATGTGATGTTGGGCACGAAGTGGCCATCCATGATGTCGACATGCAACCAGTCTGCGCCATGGCCTATGGTCTCTGAGCACTCGTTCCCAAGAGCGCCGAAGTCTGCGCTTAGTATTGATGGTGCGATGATGGCGGGCGGCGACATGGTGAGGAGGTGCACTGTGTTCCTCAAGGCGAACAGGTGGCCGTGAGACACAGTGGTCCAGTTTCAACGTCATGAGCATGAAAGTGGATGTTCCGGCACGGCCCGAGATATGCCGATCCGGAGGATTTCCGCCCTCCGCCTCAGACACCAACATCACGTCCAACATTCGCTATGGTCACTGCATAGACATACTCTACTTCTCCTCTACCCATCGCGAGAGCATCCCATGCCGACCTTCTGGAAGCATGGCGCACTCCTTGAGGATCGATGAACCCTGGAGCGGCCAATACTGCTGTGTACCCTCACCCGTGCATCCCATTGGACGGAGCATTAAGCGCCCATCTGACACGGCATGAACGGCCAGCGCTTCCTCTCATCCACCCAGGCAGACCTCATCCTTCTTCGCGCCCATGAACGTAAAACGATCCTCATCCGACCCGTTCGGGTGTCGTGGATCCATGCAAGTCATTGCCAAGTCCACAGAACGTCGCTATCTGGCTGGAGGCCAACCAGACCGCCGACACCAACGATGAGGCTCTTCGGTAGCGCCAGCCTTGACCACGTTGACGTCTGCAAAAGGCATGCGACCTCGTTAACCGCCCTGCAAACCACTGCTTGACTCCACCAGGCGCTAGCCTGGCGGGAGTGTCTACTTTGTATAAGGAGCTTCTTCTGCTAACTCGGCCTTTTTGGCCTTTCTCACGACACCCGTGACTGCTGCGTGCGTGATCGTCCACTCTCTTTTCGTCTTTCAGTCTTGCTTTCCCTTAAACGCTTCGTTGATCGAAGCTTGTACAATTCTGTTACCGCTGGCCGGAGTATCTATCCCTGGAAAGAAGCAGCAGGATAATCGGGGGCACATATAACAGCAATCGAACAATATCAACGTCAACCAGTACCTACAATCATCAAAATGGCCGCCAACATCCTACCGTCAAGCGCATACCAGGCTCCCGCGCTGGTACGCGGAAGCATGCGCAATACCATGATCGAAGACCTGCCGCAAGTGTCTGTACGAAGAGCGCCGCCGCAGAAGCTCCAGGAGCGACCCAAGATCATCTCCCCCATGAGTGATGACTTTCCAACGCCAAAGGCCAACACATCTTATGTACCGGTCAAGGCGGTACCAGAGAGCCCAGCTAGCTCCGACACGCAGTCTGACGACGACTCATTATGGAGCAAGCGAAGCTCAAACTCCGACTTCGACGAGATGTACGACATCAGTGAGAGCGAGGTCGACGACCTGCCCATCAAGCTGTCGACCTCGGTCAAGAAGCGTGTGAACGCCGGCCGACCCGCCCGTTACCCGTCTCTCATCATCCCTTCTCCCAGCGAGTGGCCGAGCATAGACAAGCTCAGGTCTACCACTGCATTGTCGCCGCCCACCAAGATCGTCCTCTCGCCGGCGGTTCTCTCGCAGATGCAGCAGCGATCTCTGCGCGTGCCAAGCTCGTCGACCGCACCTTCTCTCGATGGCAGCCTCACCTCCGAGGAGCTCGCCATCTCTAGCTGCCCGTCTACACCCGACCTGCAGCAGCGAGCTGATGGGAACGACTGGGAACCGCCAACTCAGCTTGATCCGTCTGCTCTCTTTTTGCTGCGGCACATTTCGCCTGAAGAGGAACACGACCAGGTGGAAGTTGTCATCGAAGTTCCCGACGAGGCTATCGCTGAGATGAGGGAGATCGTTGAGTCACCGCCACTGACAAGCCGCCTTCTCGGCATCGAAACCAAGAACCTGAAGTCCGCCAAAGAGGCGTGCGACAGCGATGCCGACGACGAGCTTTCCGCACTCTCGGTACCATCTCCGGGCGGGTTTTTCGCCTCGCTCGACTCTTCCGTCAGGAGGACATGGTCAGATGCCAGTCCGGGTCCGACCACAGGCGTTGCTGCGAGCTTCTACGGCGTACCATTCCGGCAGGAGCGTGATTCCGCGCTGACAACAAGCACTGCTGCCTCGTTCTACGGCGTACCATGGCGGTCTCAGTCCGGGGAGACAATCGAGCAGACCATCTCGATAGCCTCTCCAAAGAGCGATCAGTTCCCGGTAACGGCTCGGAAGATCATGTTCTCGCCTACCGATGTCATTACTGAAGTAGACGAGGTTGACGAAAGCTACAATGCCACGCTCGAAGAGTCTGCGGCTGCCAACATGAGCCGCACCCAGCTCTGGCTGCATGCTCAAACCGACTACATGAAAGCCGTCTGTGAGGATGAGGACGTCGCGGAAAGCTTCAAGCTTCTTGCAGACGCCGTACCAAAGACGCCCGAGATCACCTCGCCCAACCTATCCAACTCCTCGCCCAGCAAGAAGTCTGTTCGCTTCGCAGAGACAAGCGGCGGAGCGAAAGAACACTCCAACGCCGAGCCGGCCAAGCGTATCTCGCCAATCCACGACGGTACCTTCTGGCAGGGATGGCGCCACGCCAAGCGCTCCCAGCGAGCCCGTGATGTCTTCCAGCATCGACAGGCCCGCGCCGAAGCCGAGCACGTGAGACGCACCAGCTGCACGAAAGACCATGTCCAGCAGCTGCAGGGCAAGTACGAGATCACCACTGCGGATCGACCGGCGCCCTCAAGACCTGTTTCATCTCTCTTGCCGGCGACGACCGAAGATGAGATGAAAGAGGTCATCGCCCAGGCAGAGCGCGAGAGGCAGGCGTTGCACCAGATGCAATCGTCCGCCTGGGCGCTTTCTGCGCAGAAGGAGGTCAATGGCGGACGCTTGCTGACCAGCCCTATCGTGGCATCCTTCAAAACACGCCGCGATGTTCAAGTACTTGACCTCGCCGGGCAAGCACACTGCGGCTGGGCCTGGACCGTAGCTGCTGAGCACCCTGACGCCGTGGTGTACACTACCGTGTCCTCGGACGCTGAGGCGCACGTCGCCGAGTCTTCGCTCGAAGGACCGAGCAATCACTTCGTCGTCGCCGCGCCGAAGACCTGGGAGCTCCCCTTCGAGGACAACACCTTCGACGTCGTCTCAGCCCGCAACTTGTACGCTCACCTGAAGACCACATGGCCGAAGGGTCAAGCGGCCGATGAGTGGGACTTGACCCTGCGCGAGTGCCTCCGCATCATCAAGCCAGGCGGGTACTTCGAGTTTGATCTCCTCGACGCGGAGCTGGTCCACCCGGATCAGGCTGGTCAAGCACTTGGCGTGGAGTTCGCTTTCAACCTGAAGACGCGCGGGTACGATCCCTCCGCCGGCAAGAGCTTCCTTCCCCGTCTGAAGCGAGCGGGCTTCGGCGACATCAAGCGTGCTTGGATGGTCCTACCCGTCGCCGACGTGCTGCCGAAGTGGACCGACACCGGCAAGACGCCCAACAGTGGCTCGAGCGCCGCGACCATCACACCAGGTGCCAAGCGGGACGACTACTTCGGCCCGGAAGCGGCGGAGCGTGTCATCAGCGCGGACGGCAGCGTCGAGTACTACGAGGCACCCGTGACCGGCAGCACGAGGGACGTGCGGGCCATGACCGGCCTCATCGGGGCGAGGATGTGGGAGCAGTGGATGCTGAAGCTGAACAATGAGATGGGTCGTAGTGAGGGGAGGTGCTTGGAGGGTGTGGCGAAGGCGCTTGAGGAGGGCGGGAAGGGGAATGCTGCGTGGAGGGGGTTGGTCGGCTGGGCGAGGAAGCCGTGATAGAGTGCTGCTGGTGAGAGGTTGATGTGGTTTTTTGAGATATACTACTATGTAATATGCCCTTTTGCTATCCTTGAAATCCAACTACACTTCGCTTCATTCCTGCTGTCCATGAATCTGTTCCACTGCCAAGCCTGACCTGCACGTGACCTCGTTTTGCGAACGCTTCAAGCCATCGTCACTGCGACATGAACTCTCACTACGCGCATCGTCAAGACATGCCAACACCACTTCGATAACGCACGACCTCACGCCGAACGAGGCCAACATGCTCTTCTTCAGCTTCTTCAAGACGCTCGTCAACCACGAAGTCACCGTCGAGCTCAAGAACGACATCTCCATCCGCGGCACATTGAAGAGCGTGGACCAGTATCTGAACATCAAGCTGGACGACATCTCGGTGGTGGAGGAGATGAAGTATCCGCACTTGGTAGGTCTCGCCCCGACCGTGACCAGCAGTCAAGGGAGGTAAAGAATGGGAACTGGCGCACAGAATACGAGGCTTGCACAGCGGCTTCTGAAGGGAACGATGCACGTACGGGTCGCTGGGGGGATACGTGATCGATAGCACAGGGAACAAACGAAACGAGGAACATGGCTGACGTGCGCCTGTCACAGAGCTCGGTCAAGAACGTCTTCATTCGGGGCAGCGTGGTGCGCTATGTGCATTTGCCGGCCGCGGCGGTAGATACGCCGTTGCTTGAGGACGCTACTAGGAGAGGTACGACGAAGACACCAACGTGCAATCATTGGCAGCAAGACCGCTGACGTTCCTGCGTGATGTGCAGAGGCTTCACAGGCTGTGGCGAAGGCGAAGCAAGGCTGAAGTTACGCTTGCTTGCGCAGTGCGAAAGTAAAGCAAACAGTTCCTGGCAGCATGATGAGCCCGTGGACAACAGAGGAGAGTCACGTTACGCTGCCACGAGGTCGTGCGCAGGTGACAGAGGCATTCACTACTCAAGGCCAGCTGCGCTCGACGAGGCGGAGACCAGGTCCAGCGGCGAGCAGGTGCAACCCGCGACACGGCAAGACTTACGCCTGCCCGGCTACGAGTATGTAGCATGCTTCCAACTTGTTCTGCTTCCTCACCTACGCATAGCGCCATTGTACGAGCTTCCTACTTATCGACTTCATTACTCGTATCGACCTGCCTGGCGCAAACCTAGGACCCGGCGAGGAACAAAGAACGCATGGACGTTAGACGTCTTAGCTTGTCAAACGTGCCACTGACCTCCCCGTGACAATAGTGCACTAACAAGGCGTACAAGACTTTTGGTGCAAGGTACAAGCCGTCAGCTGCAAGGCACACGCTGCAATTTCCCGCATGTGCGACGCAGGAACGCGCGATTGGGAGATGAGACAACACTTCCGCTCAGACGATGATGTCAGTTGGCTCTGATATGTTAGGAACCGCTGCCACTGGCACAAGGCCGCTTTCTGCGCGAGCTTCGTGTCACCCTTGTGATAGCTGTGCGCAAGGAAAGCAGGTCAATTTCAGCGACACGAGAGCGAGCAATCTCGATATATAAGACGAGCAGCAGCACCTCCTAGCATTCGAGTCACCACCACCACACTCCACCGCAACACTTTATCCGACAACTATAACAATCATGCGCGCCTTCAGCATCGCCGCCGCCGGCCTCTTGGCCTCCGCCACCTCCGCCCAAGCCTCCCGGTACCTCGTCCGCAACTTTTGCCCCTTCAGCGTCTACCTCAGCTTCGCCAACACCACCCAAACCGTCACGGACGAGCTCCTCAGCTCCGGCCTCGCCTTCCTCGGCCCCATCGCCGGCGAGGGCAACAGCGTCGGCGTCACCAACCAACCCGGCCAATACTGGTCCGCGACGGGCTGGAAAGCCATCTTCGGGACGAGCACCAAGGATGGAAAGCTGTGGTGGAGTCTGAGCGACTTGGTCGGCGATCCGATTGCGCCGCATACGGTCAATGTCACGTCCAGTGGGACGAAGGATGATGTGTGCGGGCATGCTACGGATTATATGGGCGGCGTGCATAATTGCCCGGATAATGGGGTGACGTTAATGTTCAACTTGTGCTCGATTAACGCGTAGAAGGTATCTATTCCCCTGGGAAATGACAGATATGAAGTGTGCTGACTGCCTCTCCAGGATCGAAAACCGTAGCGACGCCGAATTGCATAGTCCGCCTGATCCAGCTCATTAGGGCGCGGCACTCTTGGATGTTTGATTCAGTAATGTGTATTCAGTGCAGTACTTAGGAGCTGGCTCACTGTTAGTTGTTCTTTCACACAGTGACGCAATGCTACAAAAATGTGACAAGCTAAAGCCTTCCGGAAGGAGTAGGCACCGCACCCGCTCCATTTAAGCTGAGCTTCATTTCAATTTGTGCAATGTCACTCTTGCTCTGTTGTCCTTCATTCGTTAGCATCAACTACACAGTATAGTAGAACTACGGTAGTCTTCCACGACCACACGGAACACCCAGTGGCTTGCAAAACTCACTGCACGCTTACAGGCTAGCCGAAATCTCGATCGCATGATCGGCATGAACGACCACGGTACCTTAGAGTGGCGCGGTACCTGGCTAGGGTGGCTACTACGCGGCCTCACCCGGGAGAATCTGACTGCCGCGTGCAGATACCTTAGTATACCGGTGCCGGTCTTCAACAGCACCAATCCACCCACCGATCGAGAAATTCTTGACATCTTCGAAGCCCGCCAAGCACACGCTGGCGCGGAAGTAACGAAGGGCAACCACGACGCGCTGTTCAAGGTCGGCCTCTTTAGCCGCAGTCGAGTGCTCATCAAAACATCAAAGCGGTCTGTCCACCCAACCAAAAACACAAAGAACAATCATAGCAAAAAGTCACCTCTGGGAACATGCAACTTACCCCCGTAGTTCATCAAGGACTCACGGGATGATGCCACTCGATTCGAAGCCATCCGCGAAATTCTAATCGAAGCCGGAGTTGATGATTACATGTGGACACTGAACATCCACGACCTTGACCCTTGGAACTGTGTGGACTACCCAGGACCCTTCGATTCCTACTTCGACAATCCAATTGACAACCTCGGCTCCGTATCGCCGTTCGTCGCATCATGGTTGGCAAAGGACGTCAAAGACACCGCCAGCCGCTTTCCGGCGTACGTGATGTGGTTCGCAAGATCAAAGACTGCACATACGCCATGGCCGCCCTAAAGGATGGAATCGCGACCACTTTCGATGAAGAATCTGGTTGGAGACATATGGCGGGACTCTTAATTATCCGCGCTACGATGCTTTGTCTCCAGGATCATCTGCAGGACACCACAGTCTCTTCCCCTTTCGCCGATGCCTACCGCAATGATCAAGCGAATCATACCCCTTCCGACGTCCTCGCACTACCCGAAATGGTGGAGAACTTCTCATTCTCCTGCCCGTTCCCGACATCCTCGTGTCAGCAAAACCTTCCATAACATCATCGAAGACTCCTGCAAGCTGCAGCGCCACTTAGGACTACGGCCAGACAACCAAGGCAAACACCACCTCACTTTTCATGGTTCCAGTCGCTCTTCTGACTTGCCCGGCTTCGGTTCCATGTCCGAGTGTCTTCTAGCCTCGCGGCTGGAGACTTCTCCCTCCTTCCTTCAAGAGCTCTGCAGGCAGGCGACGCCACCGCCAGATCATCTGGCGGATGTCAAAGTCTCTGCCAAGATCGAGGCCGACGTTTGCGGGAGACTCCTAGCCATGGCACCGCGTTACCGAGCGATGCTCCTCTGCCAGCTGCCAATTATGCAGATGACAATCTCTATGCTTCACTGTTGGGACCTTCGAGGAGGTTCTCGTGTAGATAGTTTCGACCCCCAGCCAACTAGCGACGAGGTCGATTTCGAGATCGAATCGCCGAGCGTGACCGCTTCGGGCGCCGGGTTGACGTTGGGTGATCTGTGGGACGCCGCCGGCGAGCTGCTCCGTGCAACAGTGCAGCTCGACGGCGTTGAGAATGTTGCTGGCGGGGGCGAGCAGGAGAGCCGGGATGGGCTCGCAATCATCTTCGAAAGGACGTTGAGAGTCCGCCACAACGATCCTGTCGTCATACCGAACATACCTCCTGACCTCGAAGGCTGTGCGTGCGTTGTACTGCCCAACGTGAAAGAGGCGAGCGAGGAAGAGGCGAGCGAGGAAGAGGCGAGCGAGGAAGGGGTGAGCGAGGAAGTGGTGAGCGAGGAAGCGTCAAACAAGGGAGAGGCGAGCGAAGACCTGCAAGACAATTTTCACACTTTCCAGCAGGCCCGGAGGAAACGTACAGCTAAGTGCTGAGAATTGCATCAGGAACGTGTCCGTGCCTACAGGCAACTCATGCCCGCTGGTGCGTCTTCAGGTCTCGATCTGCCCGTCAAGACAAGTGCTGACGTGACGACAGCTGCTATGCGAGACCTTAAGTACCCGACCCAGGAAGAACTCCAAGTTGCTTGGGATGCCTTCCGAGAGATCGTCAAGGATGTGGATGAAGGCGGAGCAATGACAGCAGCCGAGTGGCAAGCACTCGGACTATCGTGACTGCTCGTGTGGCTTGCAGCGACTTGCGGAGCTTCCGGAGGACAGAAGGTGGTGCGGTGGTGCAGGCCGGACAAATGATGACACAGGCGGGCGGTATGATGCTGAACGTCAGACCGAGACCGGCTCGTGTCGACGATGTGTGAGTAACAGTTACAAGGTAGCCCTCCACTTCCTTGCGAGTAGCACAAAGTACTCAGCCAACCACGATAGCCAGCTATTGCTCTTCATTCTGCTCGTAGATAAAATTGGCTCCTGCGCAATCCTCGTTAGCTCACGGCGCCCCCGGGATGTCGAAAAGATATGAGCAACAACATACCAATAACAACCAACCCATTCTCCCCCGCCCACCCCCTCAACCCTTGCCTCTCTTTCCCGTATCCCCAATGCTGCCTTCCTTCGGGCTTACTCAACTCCAACCTCTCCGTCGTCCCGTTCTTCGGCGCCAGAGCAACGAAAACATACCGGTGCTTCCCCGTCTCAGGAGGAGGGCCGGGAGGTTTGTATCCCATGATTGTTTTGAGATCTTTACTAGAGGCACCGGCCGCATTAGGAGAGATAGCTCCAGAGCTGAGTACAATGTCGTCGTCGTAGGTTGGTTCAGTAAGTGGTACACCCGTAGCAATCCAATGGCATATCTCGCTCCATTCCGGATCATCTCTACTCGGCGCATCCGGATCCGTCAAAGCGATGGTGAGTTGCATGCCCTTCTTAACGAACAACACCTCGCTCTCATCACCGTCTTCTGGCATTGCGGCAGCGGGGGCAACGAATCGCACAACCGGTTCCTTCTGTGTTTCCGAGGGGGCGACGGTATTGCCCACATGAGCGGTGGCGTTCTCCCAAGAGACGGAGAGGGCGAGTTTGGGATCGAAAGAGTCGAGAACTGTGGGTATGATCTCGGCTTTTTTGAGTCTGCGACAACATACGTTATTCTTGATGGGCAAGAAAGGGAGCGTTGGGTTTCCTCATACTCATATATCAAGTCCTTGGCACCACCCGTACCGCCGCCGGTAGAAACATCACCTGTGGATAATGGCTGCTGCAGCTGCGTTGGGCTGGCCCTCACGAACGCCACCGCGGCGAGAGCAACAACGAGGAGGTATTTCGAGGCCATCGCGAATCCTCGCAAATCGGAGGGAATGAGTAGGTAGGTAGGTAGTATCGAGTGTGGCAACGAGGAAGAAGCGTGAATAAGGAAGGAGGTCGTGTGACGACTTCACCTCACGACTGATGAGAGCTCCAGGTCGCCCCGCAGCGCCATGCAGGTCGAGGAAAGCTGGAGATGCAGATGCAAGGATGCAGATTGACGTCGAAGCCTACAAGGGTCTGGTATCGTCGTTGCGTGGTGCAGGCTGGAGGTTGGCCTCGGGAAGTGAAGTAAGGTATGTAGTGTACACTCATCGATCAAGGGTCTAGGTAGATTTAGCCGTGCAGTTGCGTATCGAGTCTCGTACACCCGCCGCCTGACAAGCGGCGACGCCTTCGCCTCCCATCCCTCATCCACACCCTCCACCCTCCCTTCTGTCTCCGCGTGCTGATGTACATTCTAAGCTGAGTTCCTCGCACTGTACACGCAAAAGCAGACCAGAACTCGCCTCCCAAACCAGACCCCACGCCACCCAACCACCCTCGACCCTATCATATTGCAGGACACCCTCACAACACCTCCCCAGTAATCCTCGCCGCCTCCCTGTACGTCCCAAGTAACTTCTCGCACTTCTCCCTCTCCTGCCTCACCGCATCATCCTCATACAACAACTCGTCGAACAAACCCTCCTTATACAGTTCCGAAACCAACCGGTTCTGCACGGAGTCTTTACTCCAGTTGACCAGCAAATGCATGACAGCTTTGGGGACCTGGTCCGCGGTGGTTTCCCGCACGATATTGAAGTAGCTGCTGATGAGGCGGCGGATGAGCTCCGTTTCGAGCTGTTCGCGTTCGGTGAGGGCGGGGACGGAGGGGTCGTCCTGGAATATGGATTTAGCTTTGCGCATTTGCCTGGACGATGAGTAGTAAGGTAGACGTACCAGCCCACCACCATCCTCCACAGCCTCCTCTCCTAGCTCCATCGGCATATTCGCCGGTCGCGTATCCCCCCTCCTAAAACTCGCCGCAATACTCGGCTCGTAATTCTGGCTCACGTGCCTACCGCCTCCGGGCATCATCCCCGGCATCCCACCCGCACCCTGACCCGGCAACGGACCCGCAGAAGAAGCCATCCCGTTCTCCTTCCCGAAAAAATAGTTCAGGAAACTGTCTTTCCCACCACCTGCGGTCCCCGATGCGCCGCCGGAATTGCTCGCCGCGTGGTGTCCCAGCCTGTGACCGTCTCTGCCGACGGCGGGGGACATACTCCGGCCTTGTGTCTTGGCCACGGCGCGCACGGGCATCACGCTCTGCTGTTGCTCGTCCTCGTCATCTTCTGGGGTATCCGCGCCGTTCACACCATTCAGCTCTTTCCTTCTCCGCGCTTCACGCTTCCGCTTCTCTTCCGCGGCCGTGGCTTTCTTCTCCCGTTCGTGCTTGTCTTGCATTACGCTGCTCATAGCCGCTGCCGCGCCGAGGAAGTTCGGGTGGTTGGTGTTGATGTAGGCGCGTTGGATCGAGATCAGGCTCTCCACGTACGAGGATGATGGGCCCAGGCGTTCGCGGAGAAGGTCGGAGACGACTTCGATGAGCTTGCCTTGGAGTCTTGGGTAGCGGGATAGCTCGTTTGACCCGCAGGTGTGGCAGATCTTGATGAGTTCTTCGTAGACGAGTTCTACGCATCTTTGACTTGGCCCTTCGAGGAGCTTGATCTGCGGTTTCACGAGGAGGTCGAAGGCGAGTTCGGGAACGAAGAGGGAGGGTCGCGGGCCGGTAGAATTGCGGATAGCGGTTCGGATGTCGAGGACGGAGAGGTTGTACGTGGGGTCAATGGACTCTAGCGAGTTGCCGAAGACGGAGTTGAAGATGTAGTAGATGCGCGCACCACCGCAGAGCTCCTTGGTGCTGATCTCGGAGGAGGTACCGTCGATGGAGGAGATGAAGGATGTCGCAAAGCGCGTCATGAGCTGCAGGATCAATGCGCCACGATGCTCTTTGCCGGTGAA
>NAJQ01000354.1:0-14736 GCA_005059865.1 Friedmanniomyces simplex
TAGTGAGGAGGTGGGGGAGGCGGGGGGGATTTTGGGGGGGGTGGTGGGGGATGGTGGGGGTTTGAAGACTCTTAAACCAGCGTCGTCGGAGCAGCAGAAGCAGGAGAAGCTGGCGAACGGCCACGCGAACGGTCACGCGAACGGTCATGCGAAGGGCCCTACTCCTCCTCCTACTCCCACTCCTGCTTCTGGTACTGCTCCCGCCGAAGACGAGTTAATCCACCTCACCCGCCCCGAACTCGAAGAGCTAGCCGCCGAATTCGCAGGACATGTGCCGGATCACAAGTTCACGCCGGCCGAGGTGCAGAATCTGCTGATGCGGCATAAGAAGGCGCCGAGGGTGGCGTTGGGGGAGGTGGATGAGTGGGTTCGGGCGACGTTGGAGGAGAAGGGGAGGGAGGGTGAGGTTGACGAGGGGGAGGAAGAGGAGGAGGAAGAGGAGGAGGGGGAGGAGGAGGGGGGTGAGGGTAAGGGAGAGGGAGAGGGGGAGGGTGAAGTTGGGGCGGGTGAGGGTAAGGGTAAGGGTGGTGAGTGAGATGTTTCCTAATGAGGTTGGGCGCTCCTCTTAGACGATGTAGAGCACATGTACGTAGATGGAGGAAGACGTTTGTGTTGTGAAATCCTGGTCTCTAATACAGATGATTTCATTGGTGCGCATGTTTCCTCTCCGTGTCCAGACTCCACCCTGCACGAACGCGAAAGCGACCGTTCCTTCCTTGAATCCTCAATGTCGTCACGGTCTCCCAAGCGAGCTGATGAGACTTATAGTTCCACCAACCTGTAGGATTTTGTGAAATGCATCCTTCTGCGCCCATGCAGCTCGAGAGGAAGTCATATCTGCGGCGTCCCATTGGTCGCAACGCCAGGCTTTCATCAGCATGCCTCCAACTACTCGTACCATGAGGAATTCGAGCGCATATTGATTGCGGCAGGTCAGGTTAGGGCAGGCCAGCTCTGGTGCCATACTAAGTAACACCCAACCCAACACACATCTCTCTCTTCACTCCCTCCCCCTCCCACTCCACATCACCTCCACCTCACACACAAACCGGGAACAATAATGGCCCTCTCCACCACCACCATCATGGACCCAACCGCCCTCGCCCTCCTCTCCGCCCTCCTCGCCCTCCTAACCACAACGTACATATACCTCCACCTCCTCCGCGGCCCCCGCTTCCCCCCCAACGCCCCCACTCTCACACGCGAAACCTACCCCCTAATCGGCTCCCTCCACTTCTTCACGCGCCGCTGGGAATTCTTCCAACACGCCACCGCGCGCTCGCGCACGGGCAATTTCTCCTTCTACGCGGGCCAGTACTCCGTCGTGGGGGTGGCGGGGGAGGAAGGGCGGAGGGTGTTTGTGGAGAGTAAGGGACTGGCGTTTGCGGAGGGGTATGCGGCGTTGTTGGGGGGGTCGCCGAAGGTGAAGAAGGAGGGGAATCAGTTGTTGGGGGAGGACGTGGCGGGGGAGGCGGGGTTTAGTAAGTCCTTACTGAGTGGTGAGAGGGGGGAGGGCGGGGGGAGGTCTTGGATGGGGAGATGCTTTTACGGGAGGACTGTAGGGTGGCCAGGGTGATATATGAGATACTGGCTGACTTTGCTGCTTTTCACTACAGGCGCATACTTCAACAAGCGGCTCATCAATATGCTGAAGGGCAACCAGCTGAAGAAGGGCTTGCCGTTGCTGTTACAGGATGCTCGCGCAAGCTTGAACAAGCTGGCAGCCGAGCCTACTGGGTTGTAAGTCAAACCAGTCGATGTGACCATTGCTCGACACGTCCCGCAAGACAAACATTCCCGGGCCATGTCACTTCGATCGAGGCTTAGAGAGGCGTCTCTTGTGAGGGAGAGGGGTCATAGGCATTGACTAACTTTGCCACCCTTCAACATAGAACCGACCCCTTCGACAGCATCTACCGCATGGTCTTCCAATTCACCATGCGCACAGTAGCCTGCAACGAGATCGCCGACGACCCGGCGACCCTGTCCAAGTGCCTCCAGTACTTTGAAACCATCGATGGCACTGCGACTCCCTTTTCCATCATGTACCCCTGGTTGCCACTATGGTCGAAAGTACAGCGGACGACAGCCGGTGCCAAGCTGTACATGATCTTCAAGCGCGTCGTGGATGCGCGCAATAAGTCCGGCATTCGCGGGGACGATGCGTTGCAGTATCTCATCGATCAAGGGGATGATATCACGAATATGTTGACGTTTGTCCTGGGCGCTCTTTTCGCAGGGCAGCTCAACAGCGGGATCAACGCCGCTTGGGTCCTGATCTACCTCGCGAACAACCGCTACTGGCTCGAGCGCGTCCGCGAGGAAGTCCTCAGCGTCGCTGACCGCCACTGCCCCGACTCCTCCATCCCGCTCAAAGACCGCCTCATGCGCATCCCCGTCGAAGCCTGGGAAGGCGAGTTCCCGCTCGTGGACATGTGCCTCAAGGACTCCATCCGCTTGCAGATGTCCGGGGCGGCGTTCCGGAGAAATACGACGGATCAGGATATCCCGCTCGACAAGGCAGGCACGGAGGTTATCCCCAGCGGCGCTTACGCGACGTATGCTGTGGGCGATATCCACTATAACCCGCAGATCTACGCGAATCCGGACGAGTGGGATCCGGCGCGGTATATGCCTGACAGAGCAGAGGACAAGAAGGCGCCGTACGGATATATGGGCTGGGGTGTGGTGAGTGCTAGCCTGACTTCCCTCATCGTTGGTATGCTGACCGTACGATAGGCACGACACCCCTGCCTAGGCATGCGCTTCGCGAAGCTCGAGATGAACATCATCCTCGCCTTCTTCGTAGCGTACTTCGACACCTTCACGCTGTCCGACGCTCAAGGCCGCGAGACAACCCGCATCCCGCCTACCAACCGCAACAACCACACCGCGCGCAAGCCAGAAGAGAGGGTCTACCTCAGGTACAAAGCCACAGCATAACCAGCACTTTCCCTCAACCCGCACCTTTCGCGCGGCGAATCATGAACAAATTCCTGTACCAAGTCCCAGGCCTCACCCTCTCATTCTCAATCCACGTCTCCGTGCGCCCCGCCTCGCGAAACCCAAACCGCTCGTACAACCGCACCGCCTCGGGGGAAGCCTCGAGATAAGCCTCCAATCCTTCCTGATCCGCTCGCTCGAGTCCCCAGCGCATGAGTTGGGAGCCCGCGCCTTGACCTTGGTATTTGGGGTGTGTGGCTAGGATTTCTAGGTCTGCGGGGGAAGAAAAGTGAGCCGGCAGAACGCCATCATATGCCCTTCCACCCAACCCGAAGCATGCAAGAAGAGCAGGTACGAGAAGTACGAGAAGAAGAAGAAGAAGAAGAAGGAGATAGAAAGATGAAACTCACACCAATGCCCCCTCCCCCCCATCAATTCTCCATGCCTCCTAGCCCACTCCCCAAACGTCTCCTCGCACAACTCAGCATCCGCACCCTCAGGCCACTCCGGCAACTCCGTCCCGACCCCTTCCCCCTCCTCAAAACGCCTCCACTTACAGAACCCGACCACCACCTCCCCTCCCGTACCTCCTCCAATACTGTCATCATCATCATCATCGGAAACGACGGCTTTCAACCACTGCGCCCCCGGTTCGTGGAGTTCGGAGCGGAACATGTTTTCCCACCACTCGCGGACGGTAGGGAGGTGGCGAGGCCAGCAGGCGAGGGAGTGCGGGTTTTGGAAGGCGAGGAAGTAGATTTCTAGGGAGGGGGGGATGTCTTCTTGTTGGAGATGGAGGATTGAGAAAGGCATTTCTTTGGGGTTGGTGTTCGTGGTGGGTGATGGGTGATGAGTGGCGTGGATGCGATATGACGTTGAGGTTCGCTGGTCGAGAAGTCGGACAGGACAGGGTGATTAATTATTCACTCTGGGACGCGCTACTTATATGGGTTTCCTCTCATACCACACAGGTGCTTGAGAGTAGACCCTCTCACCTGAGCGCGGTCGTAGCCGTCGAGAGCCACGTCGGGTCACCGCAACAGCAACTACGACAAAGCCATGTAACCTCACCTTAGTCAGCTTGCTGCAGTCTGTTTCGCGCTTTCCGCGTCAGGCAAGGCAAAGGCCTGTACATATAAGGTATCTGATGGCTTCCTATTGACACCGCCTTCACGCTACCCAAACCCATACAAGGGAAGACATCTTGTTGAGAAACTCGAGCACTGAAATACCATCAACCTCTTTCTGAGGGCGACCGTGGTGGCCGAAAAGACATACAGCAACGTAGATTTGTTTATATAGCGTGGGCGACCGCGAACCTGGTTTGTGACATCCATCCAGCCAGCGTTGATATGTATTCTACCGTAAGGTAAGAGGACTGCATCTATGCTCCCAACACACATTCATGATACCACGTTCACACTACCCCGACTCCGCTCTGCACCCATGATACCCAGATCTTCCTCTCTCACACCCATACCCAACAACCCCTCCGCAAACAGTCCCTCCTCCACGGTTCCCATCCCATCACCCCCTCAACAAGGCCCCATCATCTGCGCCAACTCCGCCCGCCCACTCCTAGCCTCCACCCCCTTCCCATCCTCCTCCAACAACCGCTCAATAACCCTCTTATCCTTGATCCTAAAAAACGCCCCGACCCCCTCCGCCAACCTTCGACTCGTCCCCCCCAACTCCTCCTCATCAATCGCAGCAAAACACAACCTGAAGTACCTCCACCCATCTTTCTCCCTAATCTTGGGCGTAGGGCTGAAAATCGCTCCCGGGGAAACGAGGACGAGGTAGGGTTTCGTGGTCCAGAAGATCCACAGCGCGTGCGCCAGCCGAGCAGGACCCTCGGGGTGTTTGGAGTAGGTGGGGAAGAGCGGGTGGTTCTCGAAGTGGAGGCGGAGCCAGATGAACATGCCGCCTACGGGGCGGTCGAAGGAGTAGAGCGGGGTCTTCTCGATCACGGCCCATTCCTCGTCTTCGCCTTCATCCTCCTGCGTGATGGTGGAGGATAGGCTAGAGCGTCGACCGGATTTAACGAGGTACTGCCCTTCCTCGAGGATGTCGCTCATCTTCTGCATGCGGCGCTCATAATTCCCTCTCAACCCTTCTAGCCAGCGCACCCAGCCGTCGGCTTTCCAGCCTTCGCCACTGGGTAGCCCGCCTTTCCCACCTCCACCGCCGCCGCTGCTCTTGGTCGTAGGTTTCAGACCGCCGTGATCGGGTCCCAGGATCAGCTCGGCGATAACGCTCTGCACGAAGCCGCTGGGCTGCTGCGTGGACGTCTCCGTGATCCGCAGGATCCTCTCCACCAGATCCGGCTGCGCGGAGATCCAGCCTAGACGGCAGCCCGGGGCGACGGTCTTGGAGAAGGTGTCGAGTCTGATCACGCGGCCGTCGGTGTCGATGTGGAGGGAGGAGGGGACGAGGCTGTCGAGGAAGGCGTAGCCGCTGGATTTCCAGTGGGTGGGGCGGGGCTCGGCATTGGCGAACATGGGGCAGGAAGGGTTGAAGGAGGTGTTGGAAGGGTCGGAACAGGTGGTCGTGTTGAGCGCGGTGGAGGAGGGGAATTGGAGGTACCAGTAGGGATCGTCTTCGACAATGATGATGTCGTACTGGCTGCAGAGGGCGTAGAGGTCGCGGCGGCGGTGGAGGGAGAGGACGCCGGAGGTGGGGTTTTGGCCCATGCTGTACCACCAGAATCAGTGATTTGCGATTTGAGGGGATGGACGGTGGCCGGTATACTCACGTCACGGTATACATCAAATGCGGCCGCTTCCCCTTCTTGAGATCCCAATTCTCCAACACCTCCCGCAACCCACCCGGTCCCTGCGCCCGCATGCCCTCATCATCCAGCCCTACGGGCACGATATTCAACCCTCTCGGCCTCGCGGCTCCGATAGCATTCATATAGCAGAACTCCTCCACCAGCAACCCCTCGCGATCCCGTATCCAATCCTTCTCCTCGCTCCACTCATTCGTCAGCGCCTGCAGCACCTTGGAAAACCCATCCGTGTTGCCGTTGGTGAGGATGACTTCCGGCCCGCCTTTGTAGGGGCAGTTGGGGTGCATGTACTGCTGCGTGAACTGGCGGATGAAGTAGTACAAGGGGGGGTAACCCTGCGCGGTGCCGTACTGCAGCGCGGTGGCGAGATCGACCTTCTTGATCGGGTTCTTCTGCTGGCTGGTATGCGGCACCGTGATGGCGTCTTGGGGTTGGTTGAGGGGACTGCTGAGGGCGCCGATGTGGAGCTTCGAGAGCTTCGACAGCTGCTGCTGCCGCGCACTGGCGGCCTCGTTGTCATCCTTTGGCGGGGGGTCGACGGGCTTGTTGGGGGTGGGCTGCCATCGTTCGGGCCGGGCGACCTTGGCCTCGAGGGTGTCGAAGGGGAAGTAGTAGTTGTTGGGGAGGCCGCCGGCGAGCTGTCCGATTCCTGGGATGCCGAAGTACTTGTAGAACTGCTTGATGGAGCTGGCCTCGCGGTTCTTGGTGCTTCGGCTCAGGTGGTGGGAGAGGTCTTTGGGAGGGGGTCTGTTGTCGACGGAGCCGTCGTCGTCCTGAGGCGTTGGCGTTGGAGCTGTCCGGGTGGCCATGTTGAGGGGATTGATGTTTATCGATGAGACTCTAGATGAACAATAGGAAACAAACAGCCTTCACCATCAAGATGTTTATCGTCTCGACCTATCTATCTCACCTTCCTTACTAATCCAATCCATCGTCCACCTTCAGCCGTTGTTATCGCCTATAATCAATGACGCTAGCGACTACATCATCCGCCCTACCGGCCTGCGGCGAGCGGAGCGGACTCCCGTGTCGTCGCCGCCGGTGCCGTTCTGGTATGGCGAGCCCGGTACCACCACCGCTCTCTTCGACAGCGACCGAGTGAGCGCTGGGAACGGACTGGCCGACGATGGAGCAACAAGCGACTATCCGGCTCTGCGCCTCCTTCGGCAGTGTCCCGCCGGGAGCTTGCGCGGACAGACAAACCACCTGCGACAGCTCATCGGTAAATACATGTATACACTCTCTTCTATCTCTTAGCCTCCATCTATAGCTACCCATTGGCTTCACCCTGGAGGCAGCCTCATCATCATCATACAGCATGTTAGCGGCATAAGGAGCCGCAAGAGCAGGCTGGAGCTGGGGCGCAATGGGACCGCAACAGCAACGAGATGAAGAGGCCGCTATCGACAACCTAGATGGAACGCTGGAACAGTACCACGACGAGACCGACGACGACGCGACAATCGGCCCCGATGCACCACTCCGCGGCTCCGGCCGGCCGTCGACCGACTTCGATGGCTTGCATCTTGGGGGATTAGAAACACCGTCTTGGCGGGACAGAATAGCAGACAGGATACCGCCCCGATTGAAAAGTGCCTGGGGCGCCACAGTCGAGTGGGTGAAAGGTCCGGAGCCTCCGTACATCTTCACCATCACGCCCATCTTCCCAAAGACCCAGCATGCGCCCATCGCCCTCTTGGACCGCTACGCGCCGCGCAAGCTCCAGCGCTTCGGGCTGCTGATCCTACTGTACGCCTGCTGGATCCTAGCCTTCTCCCTCATCCTCCGCGCCAGCAGCTTCTCCGAAAGCATCCCCGGTTACGACAGCCCCGTCCGTCTGAGCTGTGCCTCCCGCTACTGGAACGAAGGCAATGGCTGCGGACTCAATGGCGACCAATGCCGCCCCTTCTCCAACGCCACGCTGGCTTTCCGCTGCCCGGCCGACTGCCACAAACAGCTCATCCTCAACCCGCACGCTGTCGGCGACCAGGAAGTGGTCTACAAACCCCTCGTCGTCGGCGGGCCTACAGACCACCCTACCGGCTTCGAAGACAAACTAGTCAACAACGCCATCTACCGCGGCGACAGCTTCATCTGCGCCTCCGCCGTTCACGCCGGCTTCATCCCGGACTCCCAAGGCGGCTGCGGCGTCCTGATCCTCACCGGCGAGCAACCTTCCTTCACGGCCTCCACCCACCACGGCATCACCAGCACCCCCTTCCCCAGCTACTTCCCCCACTCCTTCGGCTTCCTCCCCGGCACCCGCGCCCAATGCCACGACCTCCGCTGGCCCGCCCTAGCCCTCTCCGTCCTCTTCACCACCACCCTCAGCCTCTCCACCACCGACCCCGCCGTCTTCTACTGGAGCACCTTCGTCCTCCTCTTCGCCACCACAGCCCTCGCCACCGACCCCCCCAACCTCCCCACCTACCCCAGCCTCCTCAGCCTAGCCCTCGGCCGCTTCCTCCCCGCCTGCTTCTGCGCCTGGGCGATATACCACACCACCGCCTCCCGCACCCTCACGAACCTAACAGCACAAGTGGAAAAAACCCTCCTCTGGCTCGGCCCGGCCTGGGTAGGAGCCCTGAACAACGAGACCTTCGACCGCATCCCCATCCAGCGCCTCACAGGCCACGACATCCGCGCTCAGCCCGGCGCGATCCCCGCCCTCATCATCGTCGTGCTGTGCATCTTCCTGATCGCGCTCGCGCAAGCCCGGTCGTTCCGCCTCGAGGGCCGGATGCCGCGGTACCTGGCCCTGTACTCCCTCTTCGTGACTGCGCTGCTGCTTCTGCTGGCTTTGCCAGGGTTGGAGCTGCGGATCCATCATTATATCCTTGCTTTGCTTTTACTTCCAGGAACGGGGTTTCAGAATCGGGCCTCGCTTGTTTATCAGGGGCTTCTGGTGGGGATGTTTGTGAATGGGGTTGCGAGGTGGGGGTTTGATAGTCTGTTGCAGACGCCTGGTGAGCTGTTACAGGGGGCGCAGCAGGGGACGCTACTGCCGGAGGTGCAAGTGGTGGTGGCGGGGATTGGGGGAATTACGTTTGGGTTTGGGGGGTTGCCGAGGTGGGATTCGAGGGGCAAGGTGCTGTTTGATGGGGTGAGTGTGTTGGTTAATGATGTGGAGAGGTTTCGGGGGTATGGGGGCAGTGAGTTTGCGGGCTGGGATGGTGGGGACGGGGGTGGGAATCTCACGTGGAGTTGGACACGGCATCGCGTGGGACACCCCAGTGGGCAGGATATAGATGGCGATTCAGACTTGGATACTGGACACGATCCGGATGTCGACGCAGAAGAGAAGAAGACGACGACGACGACGACGGATCTACTACCAGAGTACTTCCGCTTCGCCTACCTGGCCGGCAGCCAGGTCGGGGACTTCAGTAAAGCCGGGGTTTGGACGGCGGAGGGCGAGTGGGTGGATATGAAGCCCGGGCCTAGTTTGTTAGAGCTGTAAAGTAAGGGAACTTGTGTGCATAGATGGTTATACCAGTGATTTTACAGTGACTATATGGAGGGTCTCCCCCCCTTCTGCGAGATCAGATGTTTTCGATGGGAGATCCTACAGGTATCGGGGTTCATCATCGCCGTCCAATTTGTTGATAGAAGAACTTGCGTACGATTATCCTGCTCGGCCTTCCCAGATATGTCTTTTGTGGTTTGGAGGGTTACCGTGCAGGCAATCTTTCGTCAACAATTTATTTACCCTAAGACGCTTTGAATTATGGCCGTTTCGAGTTCACCGCCTCCACGGCAGAAGTTTCGAATTCCTTCCCCTTGTTCCTGTCTCGCACAACAATCATTGCACCATGATCGCACACTCCAAACCTGCCACGCACCCATTTACGCTGCGTCCACGCGTGGTATTAGTAACCTCACGTATCTGCCGCCAAAAACTGCGAGAAGCGGATCATGTCTTTCCTCGGATGGAGAGGCTGCCCACCTGGCACCCTGCAGCAGCACCTCCTACGCAAGGGGGGCGGCCGCTGTGCTCTCGAGGGTTACGAGCACATTCTCGCCGTGCATCAGTCTCCCCCCTCTTACGCCCGCGCGAGGTCCGCTCTCATCGCGCCCGGGACGGACGGACTCTTTCTCGCTTGTCATGCTACACTTCAGGTGCCATGAGGAGACCGGAAATGCTTCGAGTGGACGCCCTCGCACCCTCGTGGACCGCTTAGCCCCCCGCGCTGTGTAACGAGGGGATTCTCCGGTGGTCTGGTATTGCAATAATATCATGCACTCCACGGTCCACTATAACATCAGCCGCGGATCGTCGTCCAGGTTTGTCTCCGTAGATGCCGGACTTGGAAGTGCGTTACCGCGTCCCTGCCTACTGTCCGGCAATGGTGGGACACCCTCTTGTACGAGAAGCGGTGGGAGTAGGAGGTAAGGCTGAAAGGTCGTCCAGCCAAGTGCAGCCATCCGCTCCACGCTGTCTTGGGCTATATTTGGCTGCAGATGCTCGTTCGTCACACCCACCATCATGGCGACATGACCATGCAGCGTGCGGACGACGAAGGTCAACCTGTAGTCCGACTCCGGCCAAGCTTCTCGGGACACGGCCAGACTAACTTTCCATACCTCCATGACGGTACCTCGACTATCACTCACTCCAGACTCTCCCCGACTAGGCTCATGCACCCCCCGTACCTGCCGGACCTATACTTGGGGGCCAAACGCATACCACGACAACGCATCGCGAAGGTCGTCACACTCTCGCCCCAAGGAATAGCTCTTCGCGACCTGCAAGCCTACCACTGCATCCTCGTTCTCAATAGTGCACTGCATACTTGGCTCCCCAGCCATCGCGCAGTGAGCGCAGCCTGGACACCACTGGTGGGAGTTGACGGTCGACTCACTTTAGAGAACGGCCACACTTGCGTGGCATTGAGATGGTGCGTGGAGCTGCAGAGTTCGGAGCCATTGGCGAAGGTAGCATCGGACCGTCTTCGTTCTCGTCGGCAGCAAGCAGACGAGCAGCTGTGCGACGGAAGGACTCCGTAGAGCGGCATGGCAAGCTCATGGTATAAAGGTGGGTAGTCTTCTCCTGAAAGACAGTTCTTCTCCATCAGCAGCAAGCAAGCCTAAAAGCCCTCAACGCTCGAACAGCAGTCTCCCGCTCATACACCCTCGCTTTCCAAAATCTCGTCCCATCATGCAGACCTTCACGCTCGCCGCATTCGCCCTCCTGGGCCTCAGCAACATCGCCGCAGCTCTACCGGGCAATACCGGCTATGGCTCCACCTCCACTTCGTCTTCCTCCTCGAAGAACAGCGCAGGCGGCTACGGCGGGGGCTCGACCTCCACCTCCGCCAAGCCCGCGACCTCCCACCCGGTAACCACGAGCACCTCTTGCTCCCTCAGCACCAAAGTCTCGCAGAGCACTGGCACCACGGTATCCACGTCCTACAGCGACGTCACCGTCTGGGGCTCAGCCACGGTTCGTCCCCCCGACAAACCAAGGCCCTCCTCATCCAAAAAAAACACTAACATTCCCGTTTCCTTTCCGCTACCACAGATCACAGAAGTAATCACCCAAACCCAAACCAAAAGCTACCCCACCACCCTCTACCTCACCCAAGACCAGACCACCACCCTCACGAAACCGTACGAGTCAACGACCACCTCGTGCGAGACGCTCACGTCCACGAAATTCGTACCCGTGGGTGGGGTCGCGTACAGCTGGAGCACGTACACGACGTCCAAGCGGGTCCCGTTCAGGACTACCAGGTACAAGACCAGTTTGGTGCCTTATACTTCGGAGATGGTGGAGACGGTTACTGCGTACAGCACTGTTGTGGCGACGACGGGGAGTGTGTTGACGTGAGTTTTTTTGTTCCTCCTCCTTCCTTACCCCCCCCTTGCCCGCCCCCTCATCCGACCTCCCCCAGCTACCAAAAGAAAACACATCCGCGAATCAAACAAGAAAGCTGATGTTATTTGGGAATGATTAGTGAGACGAAAGAAATCTACACCACGCAGACCGACGAGATGACCAAGACGGAGGTGACTTCGTCGCCGTCGGTGTCGACGTCGACGTGTCTGGAGACGTCGACGTATGTGACGGGGGTGACGCGGACGAAGAGTGTGTGTGCTACGGAGACGGGGTGGGGGTATTAGATAGCGGGGCCAGAATACGGGGGATGGCGTGGCTGTGCTAGTCTTGCGGGGGATGAGTGAGGAGGTGTGATGAGTTTGATGGGTTCTGTGGTTGGTTCATGGAGGAGCGGTGGATGAAGGGGATGAGATGGTAGTTGGTATTGGGTTCCGTTGTTTTGATGATATCCCGACACGCTCCTTTCGATGTAGGGTCGATAGACTGCAATGCATTCCCACTAACTTTAGCCATGCTACCTTGGGCGCTGCATCTGTCGACCTTGTGAAGCCTGACTGGACGAAAGCCACAAGTGGTGTATGATCCCTCCTACTCACTCTGTACCCTCCCCTCTCATCTCTCCCCGCAAGCCTCTTCTCACCCTGGAACTATCTACAGATGCCAAGCCATATTTAACAGTTCAACAGCGACCGTACGCCTTCACCTGATTCGCCGAACTCATGGATTCCCGATTCATCCCTTTCCCAATCCGGCCATCCCCCACGATGCCCTAACCTCCTTGAGGAAACAGTTTCAATCTCCGGGAACAGCCGAGCAGCCTACCACGTGCAGATGTGGGCCTCGGCAAGGAGCGCCATGCACGGAAGTGGCTTGTCGGGTCGAGAGGCAGAAAAGGGCTGGAACGAGTAAACGAGGGATCTGGTGGTGGTGGTGGCGGCGCGCGGGCTGGACCTGGACCTGGACGGGACAGTAGAACTAGGTGTCTAGGGGAGGCGACGTCAAGATGCAGCTCGACTACTACTACTGTCCCTCGTCTGGTCTGCTCGTCCCTACTACTTGTTGTAGGCGTGCAAAAGGGACTGTAGAGTGCTGCTGTGGACTGCCGACGACCAGCATAGACCATGGTACTCCCGCTCGCATGAACCATTGATACAGACGCAGCTGGACCGGTGACCCAAATCGCTACCACTACCATTGTTGTATACGCGCGACCATCTCCTTGGCACGCCGCACGAGACCACCCATCTCCCCCCCCCGTCGTCTGCGAAAGGGACGACTGCTAGACTGCTGCACCGGACGACTCCCACGCGACTCACACAAGCATGGCGACGACGATGACGATGACGACCTTGTTCGCCCTGGCCACGCTGATGGCCAGCACCCTCACCACCGCCCAGCGCGTAGTCATGGCCGACATCTGGAAACCCACCCTCACCCCCAACGGCACCATCCTCGGCACCAACGCCACCCTCTCCAAACGCCAACTCAGCTCCACCCTGACCCAGAAGCCCGACCGCTCCCTATACTGGATCAACATCACCATGGGCACCCCTGGCCAACCGCAAGCCCTCCAACTCGACACGGGCTCCAACGGCCTCCTGCTCCCCTCCACGGGCTCCACCCTCTGCAGCGCCTCCCTCATCCCCTGCGACATCCTCGGCTCCTTCACCAGCGCCCAATCCTCCACCTTCTCCTCCACCGGCCAGTCCACCACCGAGGGCTTCGTCGACGGCGCCTCCGTCACGGGCGACTGGTTCTACGACACCCTCCACCTCAGCGGCCACGCCATCACCGCCCAGCTCGCCGTCCTCGCCACCACCGGCAGCGGCCTGACCGAGGGCGTCCTCGGCGTCGGCTTCCCCGCCACCTACCCAACCATCAACCACAACCTCGCCGCCCAGGGCCTCATCGCCAGCAACTCCTACAGCCTCTGGCTCGACGACCTCGCCGCCTCCACCGGCACCATCCTCTTCGGCGGCCTGAACCTCGCCAAATTCACCCCGCCGCTCAAGAAAATCCCCGTCCTCGGCACCCTCAACTCCGACGGCAGCACGTCCTACAACCAACCCACCGTCGCCCTCACCCGCCTCGCCACCCTCCAAGGCAACACCCGCACCGTCCACACCCCCTCCGACTTCTCCGTCCCCGCCCTCCTCGACACCGGAACCCCCGTGACCATCCTCCAGCAGCCTCTAGCAGACACCCTCATCGCCGCCCTCGGCGCCTCGTACCCCTCGGGATCCACCTCGGGCAACGCCATCATCCCCTGCTCCGCGGCCTCGAACCCGCAGAGCCTCAATTTCCACTTCTCCGACCCCCTGCTCGGCCCGACCATCAACGTCCCCCTCTCCCAACTCGTGCTCGCCGATCTCGGGTCCCTGGACGGGGTCGAGTGGTGTCAATTCGGCATATACGGCGCGGCGGCTAGTGAGAATTTGCCGACGGTGTTGGGGGATTCGTTTTTGAGGAGCGCGTATGTGGTGTATGATTTGGAGACGCTGCATATTGGGTTGGCGCAGACGGTGCTAGGGGGTGGGAGTGGGGGGAGTGGGAATGTGGTGGAGATTCCGGCGGGGGGGATACCGGTTGGGATTGTTACTTGATGGGAGGTGGGATGGTTGGTGTGGGTATGGGTTTGGGTATGGCTATGGGTATGGGAATGGGATGGGATGGGATGGGATGGGATGGGATGGGATGGGATGGGCTGAGCTGGAATAAGATGGGTTTATGGGGATTATACCAACCGTGGCGTTCGGGTATGAATTCTTGTTGGTGTATCTATTGTATAATAAGGATGACATGTGGGATGATTTGAGGTACATGTAGGTCTGCGACCTCGACGTTGACGAGCAATATTCATTATACATCGCGCCTTGAGAACACTCGTCAAGCTCGGCATGCAGCAGAGAGCCATCAAGGGGGTAGCATGCCTGATGTACGCATAAAGCGAACCGGCCCTACCAGAGCAGCAGACGGAGCGAACCATAGCAGGTAGTCGCGCTCCTCCCTCAGCCTCCTGAATCAGAGCCACAGCAACGGCCATCGATCACCCGAAACGCCAGCGGTAATCCCTGCTCCCACCGCCCACTCCCCAAACACCAGCATGCATCGGCCCCAAAACGCCCCCGCCCCGACCTCACACACCCACATATAAACACACTCC
>NAJQ01000354.1:14756-29513 GCA_005059865.1 Friedmanniomyces simplex
GATAGCTTTTTGAGGAGCGCGTATGTGGTGTATGATTTGGAGACGCTGCATATTGGGTTGGCGCAGACGGTGCTAGGGGGTGGGAGTGGGGGGAGTGGGAATGTGGTGGAGATTCCGGCGGGGGGGATACCGGTTGGGATTGTTACTTGAATTACGTGAGGTTGGGATCCGTGGGTGTGGGGGTGGATATGGCTATGGCTATGGCTATGGCTATGGGTGTGGGTATGGCTATGGGTATGGGTATGGGTATGGGTATGCGATGGGTATGGGTATGCGATGGGATGGGATGGGATGGGATGGGCTGAGCTGGAATAAGAAGGGTTTACGGGGATTATACCAACTGTGGCGTTCGGGTATGATTCTTTCGGGATGTATCTACTGTACAATAGGATGATACGGATGATGATTCGAGGCAGGTCTGCGACCTCGAGGCTGAATGAGCAATAGTCATCGTACATCGAGCCTATAATACACTCATCGAGCTTGTAATGCAGCAAACAGAGAGCCATCAAGGCGGTAGCATGCCTGTTGTACGTATAAAGCGAACCGGCCCTACCAGAGCAGCAGACGGAGCGAACCATAGCAGGTAGTCGCGCTCCTCCCTCAGCTCCCTGAAGCACCGCCACAGCAACGGCCACCCGAAAACCAAGACCAATAATCCACCCTACACGCGCCCTCGCCCACCACCAACATGAACTCGACAGCAGAACGCCCCCACCAACGCCCCCGCCCCGCCCTTGCCCTGCCCTGCCTGCCCTCACACACCCACATATAAACACACTCCCCTCACAAACACTCCCACTCAGCAAAAACGCACCACCGCGCACTCCGATCCGCCAGCACCAATCCCCTCCACGTGCCCCTCTCGCCAATCTTAATCACCGTCTCCCACGCCGTCGTCAGGCCTTCCTCCTCTTCCCCCACCCTTCCTCCACCACCACCACCACCACCACCACCACCACCACCAGGGCGGGAAGTATGCTCCAGCTTCCTCGTCAACCGAATGATCCTCTGACTCGGCGTCTGAATGGCGAGTTTCGCCGGCTTCAGCTGCGCGGCCGTCATGCCTCCCCCCCCAGTGGTAGTAGTAGCATTCGGATTCCCACCCGAAGAAGACGAAGCCGAAGCCTCCGACCCGTAGGTGGAAACTGTAGCGGACATCATTCTCATCGCGCTCCCGGGCCTGCCCTGATTCCCGCCAAACGAGGGTTGCGGACTCCCCGGCCGTCCCCCAATGTGATTCTGCGACGCCGCCGCCGACCCCCACGTATCCGGCGTGAACCGCGCGAGCGAAGAGGGATGCTGCCTGACCCCAAACACGAACGTATTCCCCGCCGTCAACCGGCCGCACTGCGGCTGCACGACATACAGATCGTGCCTTTGCGCGTGCGGGGTGGGATGGCGGAGGTGGAAATCATACCGCGGGTTGTTCGGCCCGCGGTGGGAGAGCGGGAGGGCGAGGGCGAGGGTGTGCGGGTTATCCCTCAGACTGTGCATGAGGCCCCTCTTCCCCGCGTAGATCTTTAGGACGCCTTGCCCCGTTCCTCCTCCTCCTTCGTTACCGTTGTCGTTGCCGTCGTCATCGCTAGGCAGCAGAGCCTTAACCGTGAACCTCTTCCTCCCCCCCACCCACTCCGCCTGCGCAAAAGCCCTCTTCACGACCACCTCCCCGCTCTCGAAGAAATCCCCATCGGCATCCTGTGCCAGCGCGCGCGTCTCCGTCTCGGCGACGCACTCGATATCCTCCGGCACCGCGAGGTGGAAGTGCGCCAGCTCCAGATCCTCCAGGTGCAGCTGGCTGGTGGAGAAGTCCGCGAGCTCGCAGGCGTGGCGGTGGTAGGCGGGCGTGGCGCAGGGGAGGGCGAGGAGGATACCGGGGGGGAGGGGCGGGACGAGGTGTTGGTGTTCCGCGGAGAGGGGGAGGTGGGTATAGCAGGTTTCCGAGGGGCGGGCGAGAAAGTACCAGGGCTCGGCTGCTTGGGCGTTGGCGGGGCTGTAGGCGCTGCGGCGGGGGTGGGAGGGGTTGGCGAGGGAGCAGTCCATGATGCGCCATTCGCCGTCGATGATCACCGCGTTCCAGCAGTGGTTCGCACGGGCGATGGTGTCGAGGTCGAGCACCTCCCCAGGACTCTTCAGGTACCCGTGGATTTCCTCCGCGTACAGGCCGACGGCACTGCACATCTCCCGCACCAAGACGGCGATCTCGGCGCTGCACCCGCGCTTGGTGGAGATGACTCGCCGCGTGTCCGCTTCCCCCTCGTAGTCCTCCTCCCACGTGATGCGCTCCGCGACCCAGGTGAAGATGGCTCGCAGGCGCTGCACATCTGTCCGGTAAGGCCGGCATATATACCCCTGCGCCAGCGCCGTGGCGGTGATCATCGGCGGCACGCTCTGGATAAAGCGGGTGCTCTTGTCGACCAGAGCAAGACTCGAAGTGTTGAAATCCGTAGGCTCGCTGACACACAACCCATCGAGCCCTTCGTCGCCCTCGGTCAGCTCATGTAGCTGATCAATCGGGTTCAGCACCGGCAAATCCAGCATCTCGCACCGCTCCGCCCGCTCATCTCGCTCCCGATGACTCAGCGAATTCGACCGGTTGATATCCCGCCGCACTTGCATCCATTCCCCCCCACCACCACCTAGCCCCATCTCCCTCGCAGCACCACCATTCCCAAACGCCGAATCAGCCCTCGAAATCGTACCCCCCGCGATAGCAGTCACCCCATTCCCACCCCCCAACAAACTCTTCGTCGGACTCCCCGCCCGACTGCCCGGTCGACTCCCCCCACCACCAGCACTCCCCAACGTCGACCGCGCGGACGCCGCACCCGTCCTCGCAGTCGTCTTGGCAGACTCAATCATCTTCTTAAAGAAACCCGACTTCCTCGCCTTCGGCGCGCTCAGTCCCCCCAGCACCCCAGCCGACTCCATGGGATCCCTCATCCAATCTGCAGTAGGAGTGGGTAAAGGTTGATTGAACGACGCGTGGCTCTCGTGGTAACTCGGCCCGGACGCCACGCTCTCCGTCGCGGCCATGCTGCGCGCACTCGAGTTCATGTCGCCCACGCTCCGGCTCTGCAGGGCGCTGGCCGGACGCTGGCCACCGCCGCCGCGCTGACTGCCGAGGCCGAACTTCCGGCGGGCGAGGCTGCCCGCGCTGGTCGCGCTGAAGCCGCCGGCGGAGTAGCCGGACATGATGCTGCGGCTGGTGAGGGCGGTGCTGGTGCTACTCTGCGTGGCGGAGGACGAGTCGGTGGAGTTGGTGACGTTGGTTTTCGTCGTGTAGGTCCGAGTCAGTCGCTCCTGACCCAGCTCGAACGCGGACTTCCTCTGCTTGAGCTTCGGGTGCTGTTGGTGGGAATGCAGGGAGCGCCCGTAAGAGCCGTGACTGGACTGGCTGCTGGAGGTGGTCGGTCGTGAGGATGTTGTCGTAGCAAACTGCGTGCCCTTCAACGGTGGCTCCGGCGGCTGACTGCTCGAGTGGGAAATGTTCGACTGGACGTGTCGGAGCTGCCGCTCAATGCGCTGGACGTAGTTGTCAAGCTCGGGCGGTCCGTCCCTGGAAGAGGGCAGTGAAGGCGTCTTCGTATGGCGTCGCTCAAAGTAGTTGTCCTGTCCCGCGAAGCCCATGGAAGACTGCGCGCGCTGGTGCTGTAGCTGCGACCGACTCCTCACCAATTCGAACTCATCCGGAGACCAAACATTCGCTGGCGTAGCAGGCCCGCTAGGTAATGGTGGAGGCGGCATCTCATTCGGATCCTGATACATGCTCATATCGTGCAACGAGGACATCACATCGTTCATCGCATCCCGAAGTGGCGAGGGCGTCATATGACTCCCCCCATCTCCACTAGGCGAGGGTGGGACGGGTGTTCGACTCCCGCCACGATCATACGGGTCTATCGCGTACTGCTGTACCATTGACGGCGCTCTGCTAGGCTGATACGCGACTCTGTGCGCCGGTGGTGGAGGCGGTGGTGGGGACGATTCCAGCTCATCTTCGTACGGCGCCGGTGACGGGGCGCACCAGGACTGCTGATAGCCGAATGAGGGTGCGGGAGATGGAGCTCGCGAACCGTATGCACCGCGTTGCTGATACGGGTTGGGCGACGGTGGTGCCGGCGAAGGGGCTCTCGAATGGTATGACTCGTGTTCCTGGTACGGACTAGGCGACGGTTGCCGCGAAGCAGGTAGCAACTGCGGGAAAGCCGAGCCATCGTGATACGTGCTGGGCAACGGAGAAGGTGCCCTAGACGGCGCCGGCGAAGGCGCACGATACCCCGGCTGTGGCGAGGCCGCCCGATACATCGAAGCCGTCGTAGGTGCCGCATAACCCGGTGTAGGCGTAGGCGAAGCCGACATCCCCCCGCCACTCCTCCCCTGCGGCAACGGACTCGGCGCGCGCGAACGCTTTCGCGAGTGATGCCCCCTCGGCGGCGGAGCAGGTATTCTCGGTCCCGTATCCTCCACCGGACCCAGCTTCTTGAGCGTACTACTCGGTGCCTGCGCGGTCTTCATACTCGAGTAAGGGCGGAACTTGCTTTTCTCCTTGCGTACTGGCTCTTTCTCACTCTGCGGCGAGCCATCACGCTTGCCGTCTAGGAACCCCCGCAGTCCCACCTTCTCATAAGCATCGAATGGCTTCCTAAACACACTCTTACTCTTCGCCGGACTGGGAGACTGGCTAGGCGGAGTGTTCAAAGGCGAGGCATGCCGACTATTAGGCGCAGGCTGGAAATTCTCCTCCATCACCCTAACAAAATTGCTAGGAAACAGCCCAATAGCTCGGGGGTCTCTTCGGAGCCTGCCCATCCACCAGAGGCCATCCCCGGCGTTGAGGGCTTCGATCAGGTCGCCTTCGATGAAGCCCAGGTCTTTCTTCGTCTCGCCGCCCCAGGAGTAGGTGGCCTGACACCAGCAGGGGAAGCGAGGCGGGGGGTCGCGTGGTGCGCCCATGGTGTGTGTGTGTGTGTGTGTGTGTGTGTGTCTAGCGAGTGTGAGTTGAACGGCGTGGTTCAGTGCAGGCGCATAGCAAGTTCGTCGGCGTCGAAGTGTGCGTTGTCGAGCGTGGGTAAGTGTGAAGACTCGGTTGCTATGGGCCTTTCGCGGGTCGCAGTTCGGCTTCAGTGCTGAGTACTGTCTATGCGACCAACAAAGTCTTCCCGACTGAACACCAAGTATACCTTTGACCAGTAAGGTAAGTATAGACAAGTTGGAGACTACCAGGTCATATAAGTACAGATATAAGCCAAAACAGGCCAGCAACCGGGTCTGTTGTGTCCCCACAATCAACATTGGCCCTCTAGCGGCAAACTCTATCGCAGAGCCTCCAAATAGCACTATAGCAGTATAGCTCCAGCTCTCTGAAACGGTACCTGATGAGATTCGTACAGGCCCATGTCATGCAAGGCGTTCCCATCAACGTCACACAGGTTACTTCGTACATCATGGCGCATCACGCTGTGGACATCATGTCCCCTACCCCGGAGGCGTCGACCTCACGCCGGCAACCCGTCTCCTCCTCGAACGTGCTGAATAAAACATCAGCCATGCATGATGGAACCCCTATCATTCAGCCCGCCAGTTGGTGGTGATAGTGGCACCGCAAAAACTGTACACATACACACAAAGGTATCATCGCCGCCCCCCCTACCCCCGCCTGCCTGCCTACGCTACCACCCTTGACATATACACACCCACTCTCCTCTCCCCCTCTGCCCGCAGAAAATCCAAACTCTCCCTCCGTCCCCTCCCTCCCAGCCTGCCTTTGGTCCGCTGAAACACACATGCATACTATACCATACTATACCCTCACTCACTCTCGTCCACACCACTCCCTAATCCGTCCCCACTTCCTACCTATCCCTCCCACTTCCTACCTTTCCCAATCTCCCTCTCGCCACTCTCACTCCCTCTCGCCATTCCCGTCCAGATTCCCCACCACTTCAACCCCCACTCCCCAATCCCCCTGCACCCCCATCCCAGACCCATCAATGACCCCCAGACCCATGATACTACGATGAGCCGTTGCCATTCACCCATGGCGCCATCGTCGGTGTCAAAGTCCCGCTCTCATTCCCCGCGCTCTCCCCCACCCCGGCACCCGCACCCGCACCCGCACCCGCCCCGGCCGCCACCCCAGCGGCTTTATTCACCTTCTGCTTGAGCGTGAGGGGGAAAGGATAGTCCTCCGGTTCCTCCTATAAAACAAATCACACAAACCCAAGTCAGCAAACCACACTACCACATCACATCACACCACCCTCACACAACTCGGGGTCCTGAAAGAGGGATCCGAACATACCTCCTCCGGCAATTTCCAAGCAATATAATCCTCCGTCGACAACCCCTCCCGCCCCTCCTGCAAACTCGCAAAATCCCCCGGCGTCATCATCCCGCTGCGCTCCCGCGGACTCCCCGGCGCCGACAACGGCCGACTGATCTTCACCCCCTCGGTCCCATCAAAATACCCGGGCTCCTCCCCACCCGCCTCGTCCCCAGCGAAACTATCCGGGTACGCCCGCCGCAGCGCCAGCTGTCGCGCCTTCACATACTCCATCCCCATCCTCTTCCAATCTAGCAAGTCCGACAGCCGCTCCGTGCGGTTCCGCTGATTGATGCGCTGCCGCTTGCTCTTGCGCGTGAACTCGTACATGAACTCGCAGAGCTGGTTGACCGAGTCGTCCACGCCCTTCATCCGGCGGTCGACGATGTAGATGCCGTAGTCGCTGGCGTTCTCGATCAGCTCCTCCATGTAGCAGCCGAAACCCGACAGGTTGGTGGTGATGGAGGGGACGCCCATGACGGTGCACTCCGCCGGGGTGTAGCCCCAGGGCTCGTAGTAGGAGGAGAAGATGCCCATGTGGGTGCCGCGGACGAAGTCGTCGTAGTCCATGGGCAGGACGGGGTTGGCGGAGTTGAGGAATTCGGGGTGGAAGACGACTTTGACGCGGTCGGCCGGGTGGTTGAAGAGCTGGCAGCGGCGGAGCTGGTTGAGGATCGGGTCCTCGGCGTCGTTGACCATGTTGTGCGTGACGATGGGGGGCAGGTTGTAGCGTTTCATGGCGAAGAGGCGACGGCGCAGCATGATCTTGTCCTGGGCGGTGAGGAGGTCCTTCTCGTCGGGGGGGTCCTGCCCTTCGTGCCACGCGAGCGCCTTGTCGAAGAGCTTCTTGCCGACGTTGTGCTCGATGTGGCCCAGCGTGTCGCGGAGGGATTTGATGACCGCCTGCCCTTTGAGCGCTTCGACGGCCAGCGAGGTGGTCTGCGCGGGGAAGATGAGGAAGGCGACGACGGTCATGTCGGAGCCCGCGCTCTTCATGCGGTGATTCAGCCGCGCGAGGGACTCGATGAACATGTCCACGCCCTTATTCCTATACTCGTACCGCCCGGCCGTGAAGAAATACAGCGTCTTCTCGGGATCGAAATCGTTGTGCCCGTAAAAGTGCCCGCGCACGAAATCCGTGATGCGCTCCTTGTTCGTCTGGTGCAGATTCTGGAACTCGTGCGTGGCGCTGAACTTCTTCACATTCAGCCCATTGGGCAGCACGCCGTCGGGCTTCCGCTTCAACAGGTGCTCGCTCTCGTAGGCGGTGATGTGGCTGACGGTGGTGAAGACGTCGGCGGCGTGGGCGGCAGCGCGTTCTATGCAGTACCGGTGGTAGATGCCGCGCTTCCCGGCCTCGGCGTCGCAGTCGAAGTACTGCAGGTTGTTGTAGAAGTCCACGCTGCCCGCGCACAGGTAGCGGCCGAGCAGGGTGGCGTGCGTGGTGAAGATGGTGGTCACGTCGATCTTGCGCTTCTTGCAGAGGGGCACGCCCACGCCCGCCAGCCACTCGTGGAACTGCGCAATCACCGCCCCCTCCTTCTCATGGTAGACGTACTCGCCCAGGAACCAGGCCACGAGGTAGCCGAAGACGATAGCCTCGTTGGTCTCGTGGTCGTCGGGGGGGCTGGGGATGCCGGCGGTGGACCACAGATCCGCCTTCCACTCGTCCAGCTTGTAGTAGGCGGTGCCGGTGTCGAAGAGCAGGACGCGGGGGGCGCCGTCGATCAGCCAGCGGCCGTAGAGGGTCTGGATGCCGCGCTCGCCCATCGACTTGATCGTCGCTACTATCGCCGGGTCCTTGGGCTCGATCTCCTCCACCTCCATCGCCGCCGAGGCCCGGTTGAGGGGGCCGAGGAGGGTGTATTTGCTGCCATATTCCGCGGTGGTGACCTGGGCTTTGGACTTGAGGACGGAGTAGATGCCGCCGACGCGGTTGGCGACCTCGGTAGCGACTTCGAAGAGGACGTGGTTGCGGATGTCCCGCTTGGGGGGCTCGGACATGGTGGTGAGGAGGGCGGCGGGGGTTCGCTGTGGGCGGTGGGAGGGAGAGGGGGAGGAAGGTCACGGTGTCTGTCTGGACAGTCAGTCAAGCTACTCCTTCCCTCGTGGGTGAGGATCTCAATGGCGGACTTGGCGACGTCTCGCGTACCTTCCGTGGAGGTTGCGCTGGTATGCTTGGCTGTTTCAAAATAACAATACAGAAGAAAGGAACAGACCCGGCGCGCTCGAGAGGTGAGGTGTGTATGTCGGGCGGGAAGGGAAGCAACAGACCAACGGAGGCAAGAGAGAGAGGCTGGTCACATAGCCAACCGAGCTTCTCAGCAGCTTGTGGAACATGAAGCCAAAGCGCTCACCAACATGACATCGTTGGCCCCACCGCCCTGCAGTGCCTCTGCCTCGTGACATTGTGGTGCGAAGGGTGATGGTCCGTCTCTCCCGCGACTCTCCCACCAGATACAAGGTAAGGTATGGGAGACTACGGGCTTCATCTTCTACATTCATCCGCCTTGCCCACCACCCCCTCAGCCCCCTCAGCCTCCCCTCCCACCGCGACCACAGGCGGCAACACCACCAACACCGACACCCCCATCCACCGACGTCCCCCAGCGTGCCCCAATGTTTAATGCCCAGCTCCACCTCATCTCCAATGCACCCCGCATCTGGAGAGAGAGCAAGTCAGCGGTCACGCCCGTTCAGGCAGTTTGGTGGGCCAATCGCCTCCGCCATTCGGCCCTTTTCTTTTCTTCACTACTTCCACTCCACCTGCATCAACGGGGGAATTTGAAGGGCCGCCCAACAACTCCTCTACTTACAGAAAGACAATGAGGACTGAGAGAGGACCGCTCACACGTGCAGCCACGCCACAGGTACCGTCAACACCGCCGCTGATTAACTGACTACATGCATGTACCTGGACTTAACAAACCCCCCCCTTGCCCGCCAATACTCGCGACGGACCCCCTACCTACCGCCCGCCCAGCCGCTTCAGACTCTCCTGCGCCCTCTCAACAATCACCTGCAGTCTCCCGAGATGCGCCGCGAGGTCCTTCAGACTCCAACGCAGGTGTTCGAGCTCGTCGGCGAGTGCGCTTCCCCTCGTTGGGAGCGTTTCGTCCTCGAGATTGCTGTCTGGGCTGCTACTGCTAGGCGGTGCGTTGAGGGGTTCGAACCAGGCTTTGGCTGTGGATGGGGAGGCTGGGGTTGGATCTGAGTCGGGTGAGAAAGGTGATTCCTGGCATTTGCTGTGATGCAATCGCGGCGGTTGAGTCTCCGTTGCGGTGTTTTGGTTATCCTGGTGGATGTGACAGAGGCGCTGGTCCGTATCCTCTGCACTCATGGGGAGTGTGCTCCGGCACAGAGCACAGAGTCTCTGGCCCATTCTGTTGTATCTGATGGCTGGCGCTTGGCTGCTGGAGCTGGATGCCGCTTTGGGGTTGTTCATGCTAATGCTTTAGTGTGGAGCTTACCGACCTGATCATACACTGTTACAATACTTGTACGGACCGAACGATGATTGCTGATTACGATCTGACTCACTGCACACGCTTGCTCTTATGAGCGGACGTGTGGAGCAAGCATGAACCGGTGCTACCTGGGCTCGGCAAGCTACCTTACAACTACCCTCCACCCAGCCTTTGGACATCAAGTGTAGGGATACCAAGGAGCGCCCGTAGACTGAGCCGCTTCCTACAACTACCATCTACCCAATCTTCAGCCTTCAGGTATACGGATACCAAGGAGCGCTCATGGACTGCGCCGATTCGAACCACCCTGGCCGCTGCCGATCAACCTCAGCTTCAGCTTCAGCATTCGCCGCCTTCTTCTCTGACCCGCCCTCAACACCCTTCGAGGCTCCACCCTTCTTCCCATCCGCTTTGCGCTTACCATCTACCTCCACCTCCGATTCCGCTCCGTCGACGTCGTCCGTGGGCCCGGCTTGCTGCGGGCGCTCCGGTGCGCTGCTTCCCGAGCCAGCCTCACCTCTCTCGCCGGCCGCCGGTTGCTGGTCCCCTGGCTGATCGCCCCGATGCGATTTAGCCGTGTCTTCCATCTCTCCCTTCAAATGGTTGAACACCGGGTCGTAAAGCAAGTCGCCCATATTCAATGATTTGGGAGAAGACTAGCAGCGCTGTGTGAAGGTCGTGGCTTTATTACTTGTATCTCTCGTCTCGGATCTCTCCAGGGGATGGCATCGACATCGTGTTGATCGCTGGATCATATTGATCGAGCTTATGTTTCCCTGGGTTTATCTGCGCAATACGATCAGGGACCGGCTACCACGAATGTAGATCAGATCAATGAGTACCTTAGGTTGGCCTGAAGTCGGACCCCTAGATGTGAGGAAGCCGGAGGTCGAACTATCTCTTTCCGCTATCATGGACGCCACCCCCGTACAGGACTTGTACTTTCCTGTAGTCATCATGGCCATCCTCCTCGTTACCATCGGCTCGCTGGTTGCGGATCTCCGCCTGGCACATATCATCAGCAGCGAGCAATCCAACCTGGACCACGACGAGCTGCGACGTATCAAGACGACGTTACTGAGGCAGAATGGGATGTCGCAAGCGGCCAAGGCGCAAGATATGAGGGACGTCGGCGTAGATGGTGCCGTTGCCGAGGGGCATGAGGCACATTGCGGTGTCGCCGGGCCAGCCGCCGATGCCGTAGTAGGTTAGGGTTGTGCTGATGGGGAAGGGTTGGAAGGCGCCGCCGCCGTCGTGGGGGGTTGTGGATGGGGTTGAGGTTGAGGCTAGGGAGGTCAGGGAGGTGAGGGTGGTGAGGATGAGCATGGTGGTGTGGTTTTGTTCGAGGGGGGAGGTTTTGTGCTGGATGTTTGGACTGTTTGGGGCGTTTGGATCTTAAGTTGATAGCCCGGCTGCGCTGTGCGCGATGTTCTGGTATAGCAGGAAATGGTACTTGACTCCCTGCGGTCCCGAGCACTTCACGAGCGGTAAGTATGAGACAGAGCCTCCGTTTCAACAGAATCGGAAACGAGACACTCAAGCTTGCTTTTGACAGTCACAGCCCGCGACGTCAGACGTGACACCACTGCTCAATATCGCACTCTCAAGCGACAGACTCAGGCAAATGCTGCAATGTGTGGTGAAGGCAGACAGCCGCTTGGCTATGCGGTCGCGGGTGCATGCATGCATACACAACGCTGCCATCGCCAACCTCTGATGTACGTTACTGTCGCGACAGGTCCGTGAGGCGTCATTGTCAGCAGACTTCAATTTGTTGCGTTGCAGGTCATTCAGCAGGCTCTGTGCTCGTAGCACTACCGCGTGATGCACCGGACACAATGCTCGCACATATCAGCGAGCAATAATTGTGGGTACACTGTTCAGTACTGACGCCGTGGTGAAAGTCATGTCGCACAGCATACGAGAATAGCTCTTGTGCCTTGCGGAAAGCTCGTGCATGTGCATCGCACCACGCAGACTCGTGTGCGCTTCCTCGAGCTTACTGACTCCGGAAGACCCCCCCAACATCATCCGTTCGCCTCGCGGAGGTCGAATTGCTGCCATCGTCGGCGCTAGGGGTCTGGAGCGTCCTGGAGGCGCCTCGCCATACATCCCCTCCACCGTACAAGTCGTGACAAGTCATTAAGCCACCTGTTATGCTGAAAACGGCTGGCGACTCACTTTGGCCAAGGCCGTCTCTCTTGACATCCTGTCCGATGGCCGCTGGCCAGGAGGACCGGTCATCGTCTCCCTTTGGTGAGAGGTTGTCGCCATCCATTGATTTCGGTCGCATTGCCAGATCGCTAGTCTGGGATCTCACCTCTCCGGCATTTCTGAAGGATGTACCGTGCTCGCAGAAGCTGCAGCGCCGAGGAACAGCATGGACTGGAGTAGCACTTGCGAAATATCCATGTACATGTACCTTATTGGGTTAAGGTGAAGTTGTAGAGTAAAAAGGTCGTGAAAGCGAAAGTCATTGTCTTCCTCAGGCACCACAAGGAGCTCGACCTGCCATCTTCACGTTGTCTCGCTGCAGCACTCTCTTTCGCCACTGCACAACGTATGCTCGGAATTGTTCGTATGATCGTGCGTACAGCACGCGATGAAAGGTAGCAGTCGGCGGCGAACGTGCGATCTCCTGTAACAGCACCCAAAGAGCGCCCATAGCCTCGGGGATCTGGTCATAATGGGATGGCCATCTCACCAAATGCGACGACATTCGTTTCATGATGCACCTTGCATTCACCACACCGCAGAGGTGGCGGTCGCTTCTCTTTGACCACACTGAGGGGAGCACGATAGAAGAAGACGGCGAGCGAAGCCAGGAATGCCTTCTTACGCCAGCGACTCCCGTGAGCTGTTGCTTACCCCCTGTTGTATAACGTCCCCTTTCGTACCTCACTTCGCTATGTTTGCTACAGCTACCTATTTCGCTATCCTAGGTCTTGTATACCATCTCTTGTTTCGGCCCAGTCGGTCTTTGCTCGTCTCATTGCGAGCGCGTTTACGACCGTAGAACGCAACTCGACTGACCATTTGGCAGGTTGGAAACCGGCAGGTACGATATCCCTCAATGGACGTCGGACATCGCTCTCGCGGCCGGCTATGACATCGATGGTTTCATCTTGAACCTTGCTTGCGCCGTATGATGGTATCACCAGCACGCAGGTGGTGGGTGGGACTTACAGGATAGCCGAGTTACAGCCGATCTGTACGCAGAGCTACGCATTCCAGGCTGTGAACGAGCTCCCCAAAACTGCCGCGTTCAAGCTCCTCCTGTCCTTCGACTATCCGAGCGGAACCGAGGGCGCATGGGTCGATATGGATGTCGTCGATGTCTTGAGATCGTACGGTCCGAACGGAGCATACTTCCACGCGGATGCCAAGCCGATGGTGTCGAATTTTGAAGGACCCTCGAACTCCAACATCCAAGACTGGTCATATATTAACGGCAGCATTCCTGGTGGTATCTACTTCGTACCGGACTGAACGAGCTCGGGGCCCAGCGCTTCTCTACCGACCTTGTCGATGGAGCGTGCAGGTGCAAGTTCGGCGGTTGTATGGAGGCGGTATCGCTCACAGCTTTTAGTCTCGTGGAATATGTGGCCTGACGGTCCCGAGAACATTTCCACCACTGCCGATTCTGCCTGGGTCGACTGGCTTGCTCCGGCCGGTAAAAGCTACATGATGGGTCCATCCCCCGGTGGCCTGTTAAGGATGATGACTGATAGTTGTCGCAGGCGTTTCACCGTTGTTCTATACAGATCTGCCCGCTTAAAATAAGGCGTGGATATGGCGAGGCGATGATATCTGGTGGAGACGCTGGCAACAGGTCGGCTTCACTCCTAGGTATTCCCCGGCGACTGACTTGTCTTAGACCCTCGAAGTCCCCTCGCAGTTCGTCGAGATCGTAACCTGGAACGATTTCGGCGAGTCGCACTACGTAGGACCCATCTACCAAGTCGGACCCCCAGACAGCCCAACAGCCAATACCACAGCCCACGTGGATGGCTACCCGCGTCAAACATGGCTCCGTACGCTACCCTACCAGATCGCCGCTTGCAAGCATGCCTACAATCCCGCCGCCGATCTTGCGCTCAAGGTGGCGGAGGATAAGGTCGTCTTCGGGTATCGAAACGCACCTGCGAAGGCTGGCAGAACGGAGGCCACCGGGAATGACTGCAATTCCGATGTCAATATATATGGCTACCAGACCTGCTGTGAAGTGAGTGAGGTCCTGGAAGACGGCATCTTCGCTATCGTGCTGGCGACGAAGAGTGTCACCGCCGAAATCGCGGTGGGTTCCGGCCAGACCACGGTCTTTTCCGGTCTGACGGAGGGGATCAACTTCATTTCGCGGCCTTTCGCGGGAGAGACGGGGGTGGTGAAGGGCCAGCGATCGTCTCCGAGCCTGCTCGGGGGGCTGCTAATCTCAATGCTTATGTGCAGTGTGCTGGGGCTTGTTGAGCGTAGATACATGTAAATGGAACAAGGACACAAATATCAGGCTGGATAGCCTGGCTACCGAAACGCTGACGTATCTTTGGAAAGCGTGTGCAATATACAGAACGGATGTCGAACCATGCAATCAGGTTTGCTGCCACAAGCCCCAGAATCTGTCGCCTCAGGCATCCACAATTGTGAAACTCGACGGGGTTCGAGAGAACGCACACACCCCATCGAACGACATGAACGCATGCGTGTAGTCTGACACCCGCGAGACGTGCCGCCGCCTTGTCCTTCGGTCGTTCTATACGGTGACTGTTCGCTAGCCTCATACCAGGCAGTAGAGCATATAATTCCGACATATCTCTCTTTCCAGTACTTCCTGTCGCTCTTCAGCAGTGCGTGTACACGCGCTCGTTCGCTGACATCCCTAGAGATGCCTGTCACACGCAGCCAAGTCACCCGGGCAGCTGTCTCTGGCAGTGACGCGCCAATCTCAAAAGACATAGCGTCAACAGG
>NAJQ01000355.1:0-29465 GCA_005059865.1 Friedmanniomyces simplex
CAGTATACCGAGCGCCCAGTTGGTCCTGGGCGTCGATCAACGGACCGGTTCTCGTGAAGACACCTACCATGTTAGCGCTGAAACACGCATCCATAGAAGTCTTGGATGCGAAGACGGAGTTCGTCGACCCTTCGAACCCGTTCGGCCAAGTACAAAGCGGGTTCCTCCGGCTACGATGCATGCTAGCCCGCGGCTACCTAAGAGAGAGGATCGAGGTCATGAAGACAAACTGGACGTTCCGCAGCAAGCAGCTGGCGGCCACGCCTTTTGACACCTCGGACCCTGACCGGTACCAGAAAAGGCAATACTTTGGGGATTCACACGTCAATGTTGTTTGGGACCGCGGGGAGCCCGCGTTGGATCGCGCTTACTACTGCATGCTTGTCAATCAACAGTTTGGTGGATGCGGACTTGTTGTACAGCCTACGGGACGACGCCATGGGGAGTACGAGAGGCTCGGCTACTTCGCTATCCTGACCGGTGCACAAGAGGACAGTCCCGCGCGGTTCTCGGAACTTTGCCGCAAGCCTTTGGAAGATGATCATTTGTACGAGTCGAGGGACAGCATGACGGAAAACGATATTCCAAGATATACTGTCAGGCTCGTGTAGGCCGCTGGCGGAGTATCTGTACAGCAGATTGGGGATTCGTTTCGGGGTGCGACAATCTGCTGACAACACAGCGGCGATGAGCAGCCCTAGAGTCGCACGTCGACATTCAAGGTTCTCGTAGCACGGACCTGGAAGTAACAAGCTCGAATTGACGGCTGACGGAAGGAGCATTCGGCGAATGATTCATGGCATAACAATGTACTGCGCTCAAGACACAAAGAAGCCCTTTGAGGAGCGCAAGAAGGCAGTGCTTGCCTATGCTAATAAGGTAAAGGAGTACAAGCAAAAGCTCACCACGCTCTTGACCATCGAGCAAGACAAACCTGTACTTCTTCTCCGTCCTCCACGAGACGTCGCTCACTACTGACAAGGTAAACAGACATGGCAGGCCTCGACAAAAGCAAATCCAGGCGTCCATTAAATCCGCGGGATGGCCAGCCTTTCCTTGCCAGAGGATACGGTCGAGGAGACCGAAAGGAAGAGATACATCGTCCGCTACACTCTCATCGGTGTCATTGGTGCAATCATAAACTGGAACTTCCCTATCCTGCTCACAACGGGCAAGGTTGCACCGGCCCTTCTGACTGGCAACACCATCATCGTCAAGCCTTCGCCTTTCACGCCGTACTGCGCCCTCAAGCCCGTAGAGCTGGCGCAGAAGTTCTTCCCGCCTGGTGTTGTACAATCTATTAGCGGTGGCGACGACATGGGCCCGATGATGACGGAACACCTGGGGATCGACAAGATCAGCTTCTCGGCTCGACTGCAACTGGCAAATTGATGATGAAGAGGTAAGACTGAGGCTTCAAGGCATGTGTAAGACATTCATGGCTGACAGTCTTCGCTATGGTAGCTGCTCAAAGACGCTGAAGCGAGTCGTCCTCGAACTGTAAGTCTGACACACGTCTCATGCACCGTAACACACCGTAACATGAGCCACAGCGGTGGCAACGACCCCGCCATCATCTACCCGGACGTCTAAATTGCATCGGTAGCACCCTAAGTCGCCACTCACGCTTTCAACAACCCCGGGCAGGTCTGCTTGAACTTTAAGCGATTGTTCATCCACGAGTCCATCTACGACAAGTTCCTCGCCGCTGTCGTGGCGTACGTGGAGACTATGACTGTCGGAAACGGCCTCAACGAAGGCATCGTGCTTGATCCACTCCAGAACTCGATGCAGTTCGAGAAAGTCCAGACCTTCTTCGATGACATCCTGAAGCAGAAGTGGAATGTCGCGGTGGGCGGCAAGGTAGAGAAAGACTGCAAAGGCTACTTCATCCACCCGATGATCTGCCAGAGGACAGCAGGATCGTGGTCGAGGAGCCATTCGGCAAGTCACGCTTCATTCAAGCGATCCGCTGTGGCATACTAACGACCCTCCGTTCCAGGACCCCTTGTCCCTGCGCTCTCGATGATAACCGAGGACGAGGTCATTGCGCGAGCGAACAATAGCCCTATGGGTCTCGGTGCTTCGGCGTGGACGAAGGACCTGGATGCCGCCGACCGTATCGCGAGACAACTCGAGGTCGGCTGCGTCTGGATCAACACCCATTTTTTGAGATCTCGCCTTTTGTGCCATTTGGTGGGCATAAAGAGAGCGGCGTGGGCTCGGACCGGGGCATGAGCGGGCTGAAGGCTCATTGCAATGTGCAGTCCATCTTTTATCCGAAGTAGGCGTAGGTAGTCGTTGAGATATCCTTGCAGGCACGTGACAAGATTCTGCACAAATCCAGCCCTAACAGAAATGTGGGGCTTGTCAGGCCTTCCATCTCAGTTGCATGTACCGATCAGGAATCTGCTCGTCCGAAGGCCTCGACCCGGTACGGCTGAAGTGCGACCATGGATTCAAGGCTAAAGATGCTCGTTATAAAGCGGTCGTGTAGCCTGCATTTCGCCGGCTGGTTGCCATTTGATTCTCAAGGAACGCAAGATGGCGCCGGCGAAGGAACGGCATCCGCAGATCTACATCGAGCGCAATGAAGATCCACGAACGCGGAGACGTACTATGCCGATAGAGGTACTGTCAATGGGCTACTCACGTACAGGAACAATGAGTAAGCGCTCCGAAGCATTCAGTCACCCGCGGATCTCTCACTCACCCTTTGACCAGCCATGAAAGCGGCTCTGGAGATCCTCGGCATACCCACTTGGCACTGGGTCACCATGGCAGAAAACCCGCCCGACTTGGCGATGTGGGCTGAAGCCATCGAGGCCAAGTTCAACCCGGCGAGCGGCAAGCAACCCTTCGGCCGGTCAGAATTCGACAACCTCCTGGGTTACTGGGGCGCCTGTACGGACCAGCCTTCCGTGCTCTTCGTGGAAGAGCTGGTCAAGGCTTACCCAGAAGCCAAGGTCGTCTTGTGCGAGCGGGACGTAAACCGATGGTTCAAGTCCTACACCACAACGGTTATTGACGGTTCCGCCAACCCGTTCGTGCCTTTCGCAGCCTTTGTTGATCCTGGGTTCTTGGGCCGTATGGCACAGCAGACGAACCTGATCGCCAAGTTCTTCTTCAACGTGAAACACCCGAAAGCGACGGATGCATTTTTCGGCAGGAAGCCATTCTTCGAGCAGTGGAAATCGAATGCCAAGTCAACGTATCTGGCGCACAACGAGCATGTGAAGCGGGTGACACCTGCGGACAGGTTGCTACTCTTCGACCTTGCTGATGGGTGGGGACCTCTCTGCAAATTTCTGGGCAAGCCGGTCCCGGACGTGCCGTTTCCTCGGGTCAACGAGACATTGGCTGTTCAGGAGAAAATCCAGTTGTACATTGCTGAAAGCTTCAAGCGGACGATCATGCGGATGGCCAAGCGGGCGGCGCCGTTTGTAGTGCTGCTGTGTGTCGTTGCTGCGTTATGGACGTGGCGGTGAAGCTGGGACTAGTGATGGACAATCTCATCGTAGTGCTGAGAACAGTCCTGCTTGAGATGTATGGCGGACGGATGAATTTGGGGCTGGCTGTTTCAGTATCAATACTAGCTTCTATACATAGCATCAGCGGCGTCTGCGTGAGCTCGACTCTCATAGCGATTCTTGCCTGGGTCGGAGGCAGTTCTGCTGTACGAGAGATTGTCCGACGCAACCATAGCAGTGATTGATAATGAGGGTGCAAAGGTTATCGTCAGACTCATGAAGCCATCCGGAATTACCGCGCAGCGTCCGGAAGGATGAGGGAAGCGGGCCTACCATGGCATCGACGGGGACGTGTGGGCGCCATGGCTGGTAGCAGCACGGAATGTGTCGCTGGCAGAGAAGTTGATCCGACGTGTTACACCCTTAGCATGAACGCCATGCTGGCACCTTGTCCGCGCCACATCATGCAAGTATATCGACCACTGCAGTGAGCAGCTGCGGGCCATTTGCACCATCCACCGCGACCACCCATTCCGAGCGCACGCATCTATTTGTCTTTCTTGCCCTTCGCCGCACCCTTCACCTTGGCGGTACCCCGGAACTCCTTCATGCGGTTCTTGCGTTGCTTGCCTGTAGTGCGCTGTCAGCTCACACCCCTCCTCAATCCTGCACTGTTTCCATCTACGCTCGGTTGTGAAGAGGGTTGACGTACGCTGCTGTCTGCTCGGCTTCTCGATCTTCGACGCCTGCCCGTATCTCACCAGCCTGTAGTGTGGCTCAAACTTCTTCATCGCTTCCGGCGAGTCGTAGACGAGCGCGAAGCCCGTGCTCTTGCCACCGCCATATTGCGTCTTGAAGCCGAAGACGGAGACCTGGTCCTTGGAGGACTTGTAAAGCTCGGAGAGCTTGGAGCGGAGCTCGTCCTTGCTGACGTTCGGTCGGTTCGGGTGGAGGACGTCACTACAAATCGTCCGCTGTTAGTACAGGATGCGCGGATCCCAGTATTGCGTTGTATTCGTGTCGATGGGCTGGCAGTCTTCGCCTTAGGGTCGCTGGGGAGGGGTGTACGCACACGACCATCTGCTTGCGGCCCAGGAGCGGGTTCCGGATGAATTTGCGCGTGCGCAAGGTCACTTGGCCTTCGGACATGTCGGCGGTGTTGATGAAGATTGTCGGTTTCCGTAAATGTGAGCGCTCGCCTGCAATCGAAGCAATGTCGTCGTCAAATTGAGATGTGGGCTGGTTTTGCCAAGTCTGTGCCTGAGGCATCAATATCGCCAAATATCCTCAAATATCCTCGTCTCATTCTCCACATACTACGACCTCGAACCTCGAAGTATCATGACCTTACGCTGTGAAAATATATTGAAACAGAAAGCGCGAAGGGTGCTCCGCTATCGACAGTGTCTCTCGAGCAGTGTCAATCATGGATCCTCAGCTGGTGCTCTTCCGCCGGCAGTACCTCCAGCTCGTCGAGCCCGACTTCCTGGCATGGCCACCCAAACAGCTCCTTAGAGACCCGGACGTCCAAGCGTGGCTGTACCGAAGACTCTTTGATCCCGAGCGCAACGAAAGGCTGCCACCTGAACGATACCAACTGCGCGTCGTCAAGCCTCTCCTCGCCAAGATCGAAGCGGCGATTGAAGACCCCGAAGAGGATGTAAGTACGATCTCGCTGTCCAGTCGCCGCACCTTCTGTCACTTTCGCAGCGTACTCCTTCTTATCGCAGCCCTGTCTGATGGCTGTCTCGCGGGCAGGAGATCTCAGACGAGCTCATGTCACACCTCTCCACTCTCATTGCTACAGAGCTTCCTCCAGAAACTACTGCCGTGCAGCAGAAGACATACGTGACATTCAGTTGTATAGCACCGGGAAAACGGTGGTCGGCCGATCCGGAAATTGAGCCAACAGTCACGCTACTGGAGCGTCGCCACCTCATCTCTGGCTCGCTAACAACCGGCTTTCGGACCTGGGAGGCTGCACTGCATCTTGGTTCGTATCTGCTCACGGCGGATGGCTCAGATTTGATCCGTGAGACAAGCGTGCTCGAGCTCGGCGCCGGTACTGGCTTTCTGTCCATCCTTTCCGCAAAGCATCTGGAGGCGAAGCATGTCACGGCCACCGATGGCGACGAGGGTGTTGTCGAGGCACTCAGAGAGAACCTCTACCTCAACGGACTGGATCATGGGGAGACAATTGTGACGAGCATCTTGCGGTGGGGCAGAGGTTTGAAAGGGACGTGGGTGGAAGAGGATTGCGAGGCATGGCCGTATGACACCGTCATTGGGGCAGATATCGTGAGTGACGGGAGAACGCGAACGAAGTATATGTTGCTGACTTGCGGTAGACGTACGACAAAGCTGGAATCTCAGCGCTTGTGGCGACACTTCGGTTCTTGTTCGACATGCGGCCGGAGCTGAAAGTCATCATATCGGGAGCAGTCCGCAACGCCGAGACGTTCGAGACGTTCCGGAGTGCTTGCCGTACGTCATGATCCGTCTCCCGTAACTCGCTACTGGCTTACTGACTATGAGACATAGTACGAAGCAAGTTCACACTGGATGAGGTCGGGTTTGAGCCGAACACCATGCGGGAGCAGACGGCGTTGTTCTATGCTACGGCTGTTCCGCTCAAGATATTGAAAATCACCAGAGAGGCAAGCTAACGCTGTTTGACTGCTTGCGTTGCTGTCTGTGATTTAGAGCAACGCCGAGCGCACTTTTGCGGTAGGCCAGATCAAACATAGGCAGCCCTCGTATCTGCAATCATACCGGACTCAGTCGATCTGTGTCAATGTCTGTGGTTTCGTCGGCCTTGCCAAGCTCTGTTCAGTTCCAGAGTTGCCGTTGTAGCAGTCACGGAGCTTCGTCAACCGCCACCGATTAGCCACAGCGCGACTTTGAGCACCCTGATAAGAAGATAGTGTAGGCACATGTACTTCCTAACGTTAGCCACCAACAAGAACCCATGTTTCGTCGCATCTTGAATACCTGGCAAGCTGGCAACCTGTCTTCTTCGTACTGAGTGTGATGAGCAACAAGAGCATCTCTGCAGTCAACAGACCGGTGAAACTAAACTCCGCTGCCGATACCCACACAATTGAGTTGAAAAAGAAAAAATGAAGGTGCAGTGAGCCTTGTGCTTTCTGATACCACTGCGTGGTATGGATAGGAATAGCCGAAGGCGGGGCTCGAACCCGCGACCTTGAGGTGATCTCGTTGCAATTGCTTGCCGTAAGAGCCACACGCTAATGCTTATGTTAGCTGAGATTCAGCTGCTGGTGGTGATGAGGTGATGTGTACCTCTACCGATTGAGCTACCCCGGCGAGGAGTATTGAATGAGCGAGGAGAATTATTGTACAAATATATCTCACTCATTGTTTTACCGACGAGCTTCCGACGCAAACGAGTCCGTCAGTCAGCATCCCCTTCGCTCTTTTTCTACGTGGTGGGGGGCCGTGAGATGCGAGTGACAATGGATTACAGTAACGGTTCAGACGGTAGGCGGCGGGCAAATTGTCGTTCTGTCGTCTGGTTAAGGGCGATGTCAATCTCCGAATGGGAATGGAGCGTTTATAAATCATTACTCCTGCACACAACAAACTTTTCTAGCCACCTTATCTTACCGTAGGCTGCGAGAGTCGCTGTCGACCGCCTATTCTCTCGCCAACTCCGTCACCTCCCGTACGGCAAAGAGCATCGGACGAACCAAACGCACACCGTGCAGGCTGAAATGCGTGCTCGCTGAGAGCACACTCGTCCCCCTAATCGCCTGCCAAAGACTGGGTCGCTCCTCCAGAGTGACAGCCAAACCTTAAGGCACACTCGCGGCCTTCCTGAACGCCACATAGCCCCAACGCCCTACCCGCTACGCATTGCCACCCAGCTTCTTCTTCACCGCCTCCAACTCCGCCGCAAAACCCTGCATCATCATCGTCAACTGCTTGTTCGTCTCCGTAAGCTTCTCGATCTTCTGTGCTTCTGTCTCAACTTCTTCACCTTCTCCTCCAGCAACCACGCTCGTCGACGGTGACGAAGCCGGAGCGGACGACTGCGCGAGTCGATAGAAGTCGTGCGCCACGTCCGTGGGAATGCGGTCATGGCTCCTACCCAGCTGCTCGTCGTCCATGCTTGAGGTCCCATCCAAGCCCAACCCCAAGGCAGAAGAGCTCGGCGAAGGCGACTTATGCTGGATACCCTCCATCGCGGCCAGACGCGCATCCAGGCGGGCATTCGTCACACGCATCTCGTCGCGCACGGCTTCGAGGTCGTCATTGCGGGCCGTGAGCTTGTCGAGCATTGCGAGCATCTTGTCCATCTTGCTGCTCTTGTCCTGGGTCTGCGTTGCGTAGCCGGCCTTCTCTGGGTCGACGTTCTCGCCATGCTCGTCGGCGAGGGCGCCCGTGCTTCGCGGACTGGTCGAGTCGCAGTGATGCGGCGATGCTTGGAGCACAGGCACGCTGTCGAGGATGTTCTGATCTTGCACCGGCAAGTCCAAGAGCGACGCCTCACCGTGGTGCATACCGAGCCCGCTGTGGCATCCCTGACGTGCAATGTTCCAGCTGCGAGGTACCGGAGTCCGATCGACTGGCTTCCTTCGGCTCGCCTTCGATGGTGGTGTGTAAGTGGTAGCCGGCAGGTAATGCAGCGGAGACGGCATGGCACTTGGATGCTCAGATGGAGCCGGTGAAGCAGAGTACATCTCAGCCATGTCCTCACGGCTCGGCGTAGCAAACAGACAAACGTCAACCTTGTCGCCCCCAAGGGAGTGGATTGGGCTATCACTGTCGATCTCCATCGAGTGGACCGGGCTGCTGCTGTGGTCGCGAGCACGAGTGCGGCCATGAACCGGTGCCCCCGCCTGATCGAAGACATTGCGCTTGAATTGGCCGAAGTCCGGGCTGGTATGCGACCTGACATGCACTCTGTGGTGCGAGGTCAGGTCATACACTGACGGGTCGGACGCGAGCTCCGGGTAGCAGATCGCGATTGTGCCGCCACTAGATGAGCTTTGCTTGGTACTGTGACTGCTGTGCTCGCGCTCACTGGGCGCTTCTGCCAATGACGGGAGGTCGTTGAACGATATCCGATGTCCGTGGTGGGAGGCCCGGGACATGACGCTGTTCCTCACGCTCCACTCGTTCGAGTAGATGCTTGGCGAGTAGACCATCTCCGGGCTGTGCTGATGGTGGTAGTGGGTCTCCGCAGGAGTAGTGAAGCCTTCCAGCCCCAAGCCGTCAATGCGCGCTTTCATTTCCTCGAAGGTGGTGGCCTCCATGTTGCCCGGCACGACTGACGCATGCAGCGAGTAGACGCTTGGCTTGGTGACCAGTCTGGGCGTTTCCTTGTGCCCATAGCTGCCGAACTTCGTGGGACTGTGGCTATCGCTCGTACTGACACGGCCGACCGGTGGTTTGGACGGCGTACTCGCGGCCTGGTGGGATGGCACGCGAGGTGACTTGCTGATTGAAGCATCGCCCTGCACCCTCTCTCCAGGCGGCGTGTTCTTGGCGGGTGGAGTGGGCGGGACGCCGGCGTCGAGGTATTTCAAACTCTGCGAGCGCCGAATGGCGCACTTGTTGCCTCCTTGTTCGTGATGTGCGCCACGGTCGGAAAGCGTCTGCGACGGGGTGCGTTTGCCATTCAAGTAGCTGTAGTGTGTCGGGTCGGATACGGATGTTTGCGCCGTCTGCGGCGTCGTCGCAGTAGTGCTTCCGGTGCGTGGTGCACTCTGCGCATCCGTCGATCCTGACTTGCGGCTCGCGGACGTGACTGAAGTAGCGATGTCGCTGAGTTGCGCGGCCTTACGTGACATGAAAGCCTTCTTCTGCCTGGACGGCGAGCGCATGAGGTTCACCTTCGAAGATGAAGCACCAAGCACAGCCTGCGCCTTGACCGGGATTCCAGCCTCCTCCACCACGAAGCTTTCCGAGCTATTCAGTGTAGTCATCGACGGTGACGGGGTGCTGCCGTTGAACTTTGGCATGCGGAGTTTCTCGAAGAACGTCTTCTTCGGACTCCTCGGCGTGGCATCACCACTGAAGCTCGTGTTATCTTTCCGCGGCAGTGAGACGCGATGCTTACGCGGTGTTGCGCTCCCGCCGGGCTTGTTGCTCGCGAACTCGGAGCTTGTTTGCTTGGGTGTGGGCGCGTAGGTCTGGTAGACCGGAGTGCGCTCTTCATCGCTGCCGGACGCCTCGTATAGGAGTTGCTCTCGACGTTCCTCGATGTAGCCGCGTCTGGTGGGTTCGGCGAAGTGACCGTTCGAGGGCACGAAGCTGAGCGGGGGTGAAGGTCTTTTGCCTGCATTGATGAAGGCGGACATCGTGGTGACGCTCGACTCGCGCGGGGCCTGGGTGTCGATCCCCATCAGAGACGGCCCATCCGAGTTGCTGCGCTCACGGAGCGCGGGGTGTACCATGCTCGGTGGTGTGCCGGTGCGCTTCTGGACTTCCTGCTGGTAGAACGCGTTGCCGTCGAAGCGGTGACGCTCCATCCTGGCAGCTTGCTGAGCGAATGCGTTGGGTCCAGGCCTGGCTTCTGCTATGCCCGGCAAGTTCACCGCGTGCTTGTGAGGCGACGGCGGACGTGAGGGTGAGAGCAAGTGCTGGTTCGCTTGGCTCTCCATATTGTTGTTGTTTCAGCGAGCCCTACACATTTAGCGAGATGCTTCTAGCATATGTGAATGTGTCTATCGAGGAATAAAAGCCTGAACAGGCGACAATACCAAGTCTGTTTTGTTGTCGTTGATGGAGATTTCAAGATCTAGCGCGTTCAAAAGCTGCGAGATTCGCGTACGTCAACAAACAAGTCAAAGTCACCCGAATGTGGAAGGAGCGGAAATCCGTCAGCAGACACAGGGGTTCTCCCCTCTCGATCTCTTACTTGAGGCGATCAGTGGTCACGAGTGAAGGTCAGTTTAAAGTGCAAATAGGAAATGGGCTATGGTAACCAGCTTTAGGCGCCGTTGCTCCCAATCCACGCCCCCGAACGCCGCACGCCCAGCCGCTCAAAGAACATACTGTCGATTTGGCTATAGCAGAATGCAACCCTTGCCTTTCCCTGCATCGAGTATTAGCGTGCGACCTCCTACATATTGGGAGGATGTACTTCAACGTACGCTTCTTGCCCGTCTTCGCCACGGGCGGCTCCAGTGCCGCCACAATCGCCTCATCAAACACGTCCTTGAGCTTGTACTGTGTCAAAGCCGAGCACTCCACGTACTTCACCGCCCCAAGCTCCTTGGCCATCTTCTCCCCGTCCTCCTTCCGCACGGGCTGCATCTTCTGCTTGGCCAGCTTGTCCCGCACTTGCGGGTCGTCTCGCAGATCGGTCTGCGTGCCCACTATGAGGCAGGGAACGCCGGGACAGTGGTGGTGTACTTCGGGAAACCACTTCTCCCGGACGTTCTCGAAGGAGGCGGGTGAGGTGACGGAGAAGCAGACGAGGAAGACGTCCGTTTGGGGGTAGGAGAGCGGTCGAAGTCGGTCGTAGTCTTCTTGGCCGGCGGTATCGAACAGGCCAAGAGTGTATGGCTCGTCGCCAATCCTGCAATGAGCGGTCAGCTCGGACTCGGCGTTGTTTGGCAGGGCTCGCGGAAGCACATACATTACCGTCACCGCATAGTTGTCAAAGACCGTCGGCACGTACTCCGACGGGAACTTGTTGGTCGTATAGCTGATCAGAAGGCAGGTCTTGCCAACCGCACCGTCACCGACAACCACACATCTGCGGGAACCACCTCGTTAGCCTGCCCGTTGTGCCATACATCCCGTGTCCCTGCGCCCACTTGATCCTCCGCCGAGGGTTGTAGTCCGTCTCGAACGTCTTCACATTGACTCTGAGGACCGAAGAGGTGCGTAGCAATCCAATCTTAGGCGTGTATAGGCCCTCTGGGGTGCGGAGGATATTCGCAGGTTGGAGGAGAGGAGGCATACTTTATCGTGGCGACTACCATGGTAGCCCGCGTGAAACAGCGCCCTTTTTGCTCGCTCGTGCGCGCAGTAGCCTCCGACTGCTACTGCCCCTTCCAGCTGCTTGGGTCGTAGAAGGGAGTTGCGGCGGTGAAGGTGGGTGACGGGGTATATCGCCTGGTATCGACTGGCCTGTGCTTGTGAGGCTCAGTTGTGGTACAGTAAAGCCATTGGGGAAGCACGTGAAGTTCATGTACCGATCGTGAGGTGAAGTGAAGCGAGCCTCCTGATGATCCACGCGCGCAGCACGTCGCAGACTCGCAGCAGGGCGGCCCTTCGTTCCTTCTAGGCCGGCTGCTCTCCCAGTATACGCTCGACTCCTGGCAACCCTGGTGCTGTATAGCGTGCAAATAAAACAAACAACCTGACCACTATGGGTGGATCGCGATACGAGGTTCAGCAATGGGCAATGAGCGGCGGCGGCGGCGGCGCATTGCCCGGCGCGTGGAGGTCGAGATGAACTCGTTGGTGTGTTGTGAAGTCTGCCTAAGGCAGAGATATATGAAGGAAGGGAGACGACATGCTCTCTGTTTTAACCATGTCGACCTTGGCTTGTATATAGCCCGCGATAGATCAAGGTGCTAATAAGACTCCGGTCAAAACAATGCATCGCTCATGCTCTGTGGGTGTCCTAACGTATCGTCCAGCTTCCATCCAACCAAACGCCGCGTAATGCTTCGCGATGCAGGCTCATAAAGGTCATGCTCGCTTTCTCTGCTTGTGTCTAGAAAGCAGGGCAGCCTTCTTGTCCTGGCTGCCGTGCTCCGCTGTATCATCGGCTTCAATATCGTCATCGTGGTCGTTGTCACTGGCCAGCAGTCTGGCCGTCTGCCCGCTTGAAGGTCCTGCCTCCACGTAGTCCGCCGACTCCTGCGCGCCTCCTATGACCACGCCTTTCACGTTCTGATCAATCTCATCGAGCTTGTAGTCCTCCATCACCAAGCTCAAAAAGATACACGGTGTCGCCATGCACACGGCAACGACCAGAATCTTCGTCATTGTCTCCTGATATGCCAGATTGATGGCCATCCTAGTGGGACTCCCCATCGGCCACTCGCTCGAAGCAAGCCGAATGCTACCGTAGATATCGGCAGCACGGTCTTGGGTCTCTGCCGGTAGGTACAGCTGCAGCTTTCGGGGGATGTTGCCACTCCATATCGCTCCCGAGATCGCCGAGCCGACTGCGCCGCCAATCTCAAGCAGTGTCAGAAATGCCGCAGTGGCCGCTGCAACCTCCGAGTGGCTTGCCGAAGCCTGCACCCCCAGTTGAGCGGGCCCATGACACAGCCCACCGCCGATGCCAATGAGAAGCTGCGCACCCATGATGGCAGTGAGAGACGAGTCTTGGGTGCGGTAGAAGACCATGAGCACCAGACCCGTGATGTAGATGCATGTTCCAATTGTAACAAGCTGGCGGTAGCGCTTAGTGTACTTGATGACCAGTGACGCAAGGATAGACGTTATGGTCGCGGAGAAGGTGAAAATCTGGATGATATGGCCAGCGGAGGTCACGGAGAGATCATGCACCACTAGTAGGTAGGATTGGAAGTATGGAAAGACTGAAAGGTAAAACGCGGCTGCAGTGTATTAGCGTGTCGTTCCGGCCGAACAAGTGAACTACTTACAGAAGTAGAAGAATGCGAATGCAAGGCCAGCCAACACAGTGCGGTTTTGGAACAGCGCCCGTGGGAAGAATGCCCGAGGTGCCAGCGTCTTGCTGCGCTCCCAGAATGGAAAGGCGATCACGCATAATCCACCAACGACAAGCATAGCCAGGATGCTGGGGTTGTTCCAGGATGCGCCGGCGCCAATGGTCAGAGGTATCAACATAAGAGAGAATCCAGCGCACAGGAGGAGCAAGCCAAAGACATCCAGCTCGAACCATAGGCTCTTCATGATCTCCCGGTAGTTCTTACCTTCGAACGGCGAAGGTGGTAAAAGCCCGAGCTTTGCCGCTTTACGCTGGTTGATCAGCAGGGTGAGCGCCAACGGCAAGAACGCGACTGGCAGTACCACCGCCCAGATAGCGTAGCCCCATCTCCAGTTCAGATTCCGGAGGATAGCATCCGCCAGTGGCGGCCCTATCCACACGTTCACCAGAAAAGGCACATCCGGTAGCGTGACTACGAGAGCTCGGTTGAGCAGATCGCTAGTATCGGCAATGAATATCTGGACCAGTATCTGCAGTCCAGTCTGGCCAGCGGAGTAGAAAATCTGCGCCGCAGCGTATGTTCTAACATCGTTCGCCGCCGCCTGCTGGACGTAGCCGATAACGTACAACAGGACCGAGAGACTGAATGCTTCCAAGCGGCCGAACACGTCTGCGATCTTGGACATGGGTGGCTTGACCACCGACAGTACTACGCCCTGCACCACCAGCACGGTCGAGACCAGTGAGTGCGCGGAGAAGGCGCTCGTCGCATAGATGGTAAGGTTGGTCGTGGTCTGGCTCTCCAGTGAGGTCGCCCATGCCGTCAGTGCGATGCCGAGATATGCAATATACAGCGCGGTCTTCGTCCAGGTCGAGGCGATGGCTTCCAGTCGCTTGACTCCGGCCTGAGCAGACTCCACGCTCGCGGGTGTCTCCGGACGCTCGTCGCACTCATCGCCGTTCATGGTGCTCGTGACACTCGGCGCTTTCTCGTGTGCACTGCTCGTGCGGCGCAGCGTGATACCGTGTACCAATGTCGCGGGCCCGGCCTCTGTTGCTGCCGCGTCGTTAGATGCATGTCCGCTTACATGAAGAGTGCCATAGTGAAGATGGTGTTGCGCCATGTGATGGAGATACCAGGATCACTGTCGCGCTATCTGATGGCATCTGATAGATCGGAAAGATGATGGGGATGGAAGCCTTCACGTGGGCCAGAAAGTCTGATGAGACCCACACGCACCTCGAGAGCCTCTGGGCGAGCGATGTCGCTCGGCAGGCAAGCGCGGACTACCATATGCTGTCCTCCGGCGTATATGGATGCCTCACGGCGGGTCGTCCTCCAATAACAATGCTGAACATGTGAGATCTCGTGCAACAGGAGGGAGGCAGGCTGAGCTTGACGTGAAAGAGGGAGTGTGGTGGCGGTGTCTTCGACCGCAAAAGCTGTGCCGGTTGCCGAAGCCGATCAACATCCTTCCCACAACACCAACGTCCCTCGCAACAACAAGGCAATGTCTGTCTGGAGGGAGATATGAAGGAAAGAGTACACAGTCGTACTTCCGCTACGATCTTGCCGTCCACACGGAGTTCCCACTACCCTCAGCACAGTACCGTCACGTCCACGCAACTTCTTGCTCAGAGGGGCATACGCGGATGAATGCTTGGGTCCATACACGGCCACCCCGAAGAGCTTCTTGTCTCAGCGACGCTTACAGACCCTACAGCTTCTCCTTGACCTTCGTGCGGCTCTCCAACTGGCGTATCATGGCCTCGGGAGAGAAGCCCGGCTTGCCTTCCTGACCCTCCGTTCGCAGCCTTACCATGCCATCTTGCAGGCTCGTGGCAATATGCAAACCATCGTCGCCCCACATCCGACTCTGGTGAGTGCCACGACCTTGTCTCGCCCCACCGGTCCACGCCTCCTGGCAGAACCAACGTGCTTTCCCCGTTTCCCGGTCGATCATGTCCAGCTCCTCGGCGGTCCCGTGGAGGATGACGGTATGCGACAGGCTGCCCATCTGGCTGTAATCGTTCCCAATCCCCAGATGGTTCGATCTGCGGCGATCAGTCACTATCAGCGTACGGAAGCGCAAGATGTTGGAGCGAAAACGCTTACATTACGAACAGGCTGTTGCGATCGCTCGCGTACAGATGGGCGCAGAGGTGCATGTTGGGATCATCATCGACGCTTGGCATACCGCCCCTGATAGAGTAGTACTTCAGATTCCTGTGATCCAGGCCGGTGGGCGCTTTCGATGCGTTGTACGAATCCATATCGGCTTTGTGTAAGTGGAGACCGGGAAATGGATCTGTGTATCCTCCGTTCCGCTTCGAGAACTCCCAGTACCTACGAGCGCTCTATTTCAGCAGGGACGCTGGAATTTGTCAGACCAGGCTGGCATACCATGGAGCATCGACACCGGGCATCTCTTCATGCTCGTGGGGCTGCATATTCTCGAGCACTACGCTAAACTCGGATCGAAGGTCAAGTTGCTGGCGGACATCCATGCTGGGAGTCGACTTCTTCTCCGGCTTCTTGAACGAACAAATGCAAGTGAAGCATACCCCCGGGTCAGACTCTTGCACCACGTCGACTCCGCGCGTGCTATACCCGCCGTTGCGTATGATGCGGACATTGTAGACGAAGCGCTCGTTGGCCTTGCCCGGTAGAAGGAACCATCCGGTGACGTTCTGGTCGGCAGTCAGCCAAGGTACCCCCTTAGATATACTGGCTCCGTAATGAGGAGGCTCCGAGAGTGATCATCTCTTCCTAAAGTCATCAAGTTGCCGCAGTCAGGGCAACATGAGGACCTCTCGATCTTGCGCATTGCGAGCTCCCTGATCTTGGGCCATCAAAGGCAGAGGAGAGCGATCGGCCGGCTAGTAATACCTACCATCCTCGCAACAGTTCACTTACATGCAGAATCATTCCCTTGGACACCGTCTTGCTAGCTGCATAGCATGCCTGCATGTACACGTGCCCGCCATACCTACACCATGTCGACCACGGTTACTAAACGCTTCGATGATTCTTCGCTAAGGGCGAGAGTGTTTTACGTTCGCGTACCCTCCGCCGGACCAAACGCTAGCGCTATACTTCTGAATGCGTGCGTATTGAGTCGCTCGAGGGCTATCAGGTCTGTGAAAGACTGCTCAGCCAGCACGTACTCGTTAGACACGTTCGGTGAGGTATGGCATGTTCAGGAGCATGGGGGGCGGACCTTATACCTGCACGTTGTCGCGAGATCAGCTTTGATATCTCGACAACTGCTTTGCGGTCTTGACTTACTCATTCCCATTGATTGGCGGAGCCATCGTGTATCAATGCACGCATCAGTCGAGAAAAGTGTTGTAACAAGGGTGTAGAAACGACCAGGAACGGCTGTGAAGTTCAACCTCGGTTGATGGGAGCCGAGTCTTCTTCCTTCCCGTCCCCAATTCAAACCACCATCACCACGAGTCGTACAGAAGATTATCATTGCATGTTGTTGCACGGGCAAACACGGTGGATACACAGATCGCAACATGCAAACCATGGTCGAAGCAAGCGTGTGCGAACACGTTTCCGGGCAGCCGCTTGCATTGGACGTGAAGATCTGGACCTAACAACGTCGCAACACGAACCTGACGGATTTTGCTCGATCTCATCGCTCTGAGGTAGACGTAACTTCGCGCTCGAGCGCAGGGTATCGTAGCTACGTCGAGGCATTCGGCTGATCTCATTACAGCCATGCAGTCAGATTGTATCCCATCTGTCATGCCGGCAGACTCTGCACTATTTTTGGTGACACCTCGTAACCCCTAGTAGTTCGAGCTGTCCTGGCCGTAGCCCTGCTGCTCGCGCTTCTCCGTACCCTTCTCGGCCATCTTCTCATTTCCCATCATGCTACCTGTAGCGACGAGTCGCAAGGTTAGCGGAGATAAGAAGATATGGAGTTTGTAATACATGCCTGCTTTCTCCATGAGCTTGCCCATGGTGGAGTCCTTCTTGCCCTCCGACTGACCACCGCTCATCTTGTTGCCCGCGCTTCAACTGATCAGCATAGCTCTCGTCGTCTGACCCACGATTGATACATACCCAGCGCCGCCGGTGGTGCCGGAGCCATACTCAGTTGGGTTGCTGTAGCTGTCGGTGTTGGATTGAGTGCCGAAGCGGGTGTCCGAGTTGTCGAATGTGTCACCGCCAGTGGACGTCTTCTGCAAGTCGATGAGTGGTAAGGTCAGTGAGTGTTGCCATCGCGGACGAAGCGCCGTCGCCTAACTTACGTTGCCGTAACCTGCCATGTCGCCGCTCTGTGCTAGTGTCAGTGAAGTTCGACACAAGGGGGTGAAGCTGCAAGACGCGCTTGATAAGGCAGCTTCAATGCACACTTACGCCATAGCTGTCCTGTCCTGTGCCGGTGCCTCCGCGAGCTCCAGAGCTGCCGTAGGAAGAAGAGTCATTGCCACCCATACCCGAGCCCATGCCAGAAGTCGAGGTGCCGTAGGAGTCTCCACCACCCAGGCGATCCGATCCTCCGCCCATGCCGCCGGATGAGCCGTAGTTATCGCCTCCGCTCATACCGCCGGATGCTCCGCCCATCCCGCCGGATGTTCCACCCATGCCGCCGGATGAGCCATAGTTGTCGCCTCCGCTCATGCCACCGGAGGTTCCACCCATACCGCTGGATGCTCCACCCAAGCCGCCGGATGAGCCGTAGTTGTCGCCTCCGCTCATACCACCGGAGGTACCACCCATGCCGCCAGAGGTTCCGCCCATGCCGCCAGACGATCCATAGTTGTCCCCTCCACTCATGCCACTGGATCCTCCTCCCATGCCGCCCGAGGAGCCATAGTTGTCTCCGCCGCCCACGCGGTCAGAGCCACTCAGGCCGCCGGTGGTGGATGATCCGTAGTTGTCGCTTCCGCCAAGCTCTGAACGCATCCCAGACTGGCCAGAAGTCGTGTTCGAGTCATAATCGGACGATCCCATACCGCCGCGACCACTTGAGAGGTCGTTGGCGCCGCGCATGCCGCCCGAGGACTGCCACTGATAAGCCCATGCTTGGCCAGCCAATGGGATGAGGGGGATGTGCAGAACTTACACCGTACCCTCCAGCACCCGAGGTGCTGTCGTCGCCGTAGCCTCCACGGCCTGTAGAGGGTCAGATAAGGATCTGGGCAACATGCAGGTACAGGAGCTGGAGATGCGGGGCTTACCTGTGGTGTTATCGTTGTAGTTGGACATCCTGATGGATTCTGCTGATGGATGCGGTGATTTGGGTTGTGCGAAAGAGGGTTTGATGAAGTTGAGAATAATACAAAGCAGTGGTCCCATCCTTTGTATGGGCGTGGACTTGGAGCTCATTGACCGCTTCCAAGGTACAGCCACGCCTACGCAAGCAACGTCATAGCCTTACCTTCATCCGGAGCAGTCTGACACAGGGCCCGCACCACGTGCTGCAAGTGGCCATGCTTAGCAAGTACGAACGCAGAAACCTGGCATACGCAGGTTTTACTGGGTAGAAGACCGGGTCCCGACGGTTCACCAAGCAACCCCGCCATCGCGGCCCTGTCACCTGCGCAGGCGCACAGGCACGCCACTGATGCATTGGTGCACTGGTCTGACAGGTCTCCCCTCTCCGTGTGGTGCTCGCAGACCGGAATTGGAAAGAATTGTGCTGGTGGGGCGGGGTAGGGGGTCTTGGAGCGAGACGTGGCAAGGCAGGCTGTTGTGGTGATGGAAGCTTGGAAGCCCCGCAGTGAAACATGAGCTGACGTCGGCCACGAGCCAGGCGGCCCGAGGCATGTACATGCCTAAGGCATGAAAACGCGTACAGCCGCGTCTGACTTCGCTTAGCACAGAATCTTTTCAAGACCTGGTCCTGCTCTGTCACCAGCTTTGGGGGCGACGAGTGACCCGGTCGCTCGGCTCGACTGCTCCACGCATCCTAGTGTACAGCAAGTGCGCGAACCCAAGCGTCGTAAATTGCGACCTCCAGGTGATCACCTGCCCGCATTTTCCTGCCACGATACGATGTCCTGTCGATTGCACACCGGCCAGCCTCTGGCTCATACCGGGCTCTCCTCTTTGAGATCTTCCAGCTTGAAAGATACGCCATCGTAGGCGTGACGCATGCCGGGAATGATCCGGTAAAGCCCGAAATACCTAATGTCACGAAAAGCCAAGGTCAGTAGGTCCCTCCAGAGCTGTCGGGAGCACGCCGGGAATGATACGTACGGGGTGTTGATTGGAGATTCTAGTAGGAGACATCAGCAAGGGTGTCGAAGTGGAGCCACGATCCTGACATGCTTACCTCCAGTGAAAAGCAGGACATCGTACAAGAACCCGCCGAAGGAGCAGCCGAAAAAGGGCGCAATCATCGGTACCCTATACATCGAAGGGCGATATGATTAGCGACAGTCCGAGCATCCTGGGCCAGCTTGAGTAATCAGGCTGGTTGGGAAGCTCACCAGAAATCTGCAGACATCGTCAGTGATTACTCACGACTCGTGGAGACTGATTGAACTTACAGTAGTTTCCAGCCGCCCAGACATTGTGCCTACACATAAATTATCGCGGTCAGCAAGCCTTCGAGGTCGTCCAACGGAGCTCCAGTTTCGACACACCCATAACCCAGGAAATATCTATGATGCGTTAGCTGCAGGCCGCCACTGATAGCCAGAGAAGAACACTCACGACATCAGTCTCGGGCCAAAGTCACGTGCCAAGTTGATGGCATATCCGGTTTCCCAGCCAAAGCAAGCTCCGATGCCGAAGATGATGAAGAACAGGCCGAGCGGAGTCAGCGGGCCGGCTCCAATATTCCCGTCGTCTTTGAGGGCGTAAATCATGAACATGAGCTGTGAAAACCCGATCAGTCAGTCAATAGCGTCGAAATCGAGGCGGTACATGGCTACTGGGTCGTGGCTTACCAAAGTGGAGGCGATGAATTCCGAGAAGAATTGGCCGCTGTCAGAGGTTAGCGCATGCACGTTTGGGGAGTCAAGTTGACCGAAGGAAGAACAAGGCCGGCCATAGCGGACGAGTATCAGCCAAGCGGCGGTCCCAAAGCACTTCAACCTCACAAAAGATATTCACGTACTGCCATACCGTTAGCTCGCTGGTACGTGCATGTCCTCCCTGGATGCTTACCGTTTTGGTCATGAACGCCGCCGGATATGTGCAGAAGATGCCTGCGGAGGCGTTCGGAGAGTAACCGGGGACCTGCACGGAAATGTCAGAGAAACGGGGTCCACACCGATCAAACTCCACACGTCCGACGTACAGTCCTGATGCCCGCGCCGCCTTCGAAGGTGTCGATCGCGGACTTGTAGTTGGCGTATACCACCCCAGAGGCGCAGAATGCGCCGAGGATTTGGGCCGAAGCGTAGATGGGGAATTTCTTCCACGGGAACTTGCGGAAGAGGCAGTTTGCAAAGGTGACTGCCGGGTTGATGTGGGCACCACTGATACCGGACGCATAGACTCCCAGCATCACGCCTGACCACGTCGTCAGCACAAGAGCGCCGAGCCTTGAAGGTCCTGCTCAAACTTGCCGATGCCCCATCCCCATGATCTAATCTCGGCAGGTGGCAAGTTAGCGTGTGTCTCGGACAGTTACCCAGGCCATCTGTATGCTTACATGCTCTGATAGTCGCCTTTCAGCCCATTGGACAAGACCACCTGCGCAACAACACCATCGCCGAACATGATCAATACTGGTACATCGAGGTTGAACGGGTCAGTGCGGGTCCCGGCTGTGGAATCTACTGGTCCACTCACTGAAGGTCCCTACGAAAGATCAGCGACACGACACCCAGCACCGATACAAGCGAGGTTGTGCAGCCTACCCATGAACTCTGAAAAAGGCTCCCGAAACATGCGTCGTATCCTCGGCCATCGCAGGCCAGCATTCGAAGCCTTCTTGAGATCGGCAGTTCTATCCCGGGATATCAGCCCGGCCTCGAACGGAAGACACCTGAGCATACGTACTGGCTGCGGTCTATCGTCGGCCCATGCTCTGCGTACGCAGGTGACCCATCTGTTCTGTCGGAGCGCGTTGAGCCGTCAGCACACTTCCCGGCCACTCGACATACCGATATACTCACGACACGCGGCGTATAAGGGCACCGTGCTCTCCATAAGGTGGTGACGCTCTTGTCGGAGTCCCGCCGGACGAGTCGCTCCGCTTGTGCTCGTGGTGAATGGTTGACGGCGTCAATTCGGCGTGGTGGATCTTCATACCCTCGTCGCTGTCCATCTTCTCGATACCCAAGCCGGCCATTTTGGGCCTCGCAGACTGGTGCAAAGATTGAGCGCTATATCTCACAAAGTGCTAGACGCCAGTCCGGGGGAGTGACACCAGCAAGCAGGAAGTACGGCTACACCTGGAAGGTACGAAGTTGACGTGGCCTGTGAAGCCTCTGTGGTTTCGATAATACCGGCCAAGTGCTGGATCCTTGGGTTTGATGCAAAGCTGGTGAGGTTTGGCCGCGAATGCTAGCTGTCACGATTGCGACCACCTGGTGCTCTAAGTAATGATCAGCTCGGCTCCGGCGCAGAGGCTGTGGAGTGATACCTCTGGCGGTGTACCTCCTACTACCTTAGCTTCCTCCTCTGACAGCAACAATATTACGCTCGAACTTCGGAGGGCGGAAGGAGGCAACTGGACCCGTGCGTGCTCTTGATACGGCCTGAACGCCGAGTACTAAGACTTTGGCGGACCGGCAAAACTATAGGTAGTGCGCTGTGTGCTGTAAGGCCACGAGTCCCGCGACGAACCTTCTTCGTCATGCAGAATCACGGCGTCGTTGCTTGCCTCCAGGGCACAAGGCCGACGCTCAGGGAAAAATGGTACGAACGGCAGTTACTCTGCCCATCGTCGGACTCTGACGGCGAGGGAGAAGACATCCAGGGGACTTGCCCATGTAGGTCGCAGATGCCGCTTTCGACGTCTCACCTCAACAACTCCTTTGTGGTACCGGTACGTACTTGTGGTGCTGCAGCAATGCATTCAGAGCGTGGTGCGGGGAGTGCATCGAACCCGGGATCACAAAGGATCGGAATGCAGCCGCTTGCAGTTGGGTTGATCAGCATGCCGCTGTGCCCTGTCTACCATTCGACGCTCCTCAGCAGCCGCTTACGACCGGCGGACCGATGGTTGACAGCTCTCCCCTCTAGAAACGTGGCTCGCATAGGTACGTCTTGGTGGCAATCGAGCCGGCAATCGTTTTGCTCGAGAGACTTTTGAGTCCCTGGGCTGCGGTTGGCCTGATCTTGAATCGACTGCATCCAGATAATATTAATTGCACAAATGCTGTGCTACGTGATCTGTCACGATCGTTCTTGAATTGGGGACTTCCACGACTGCTCGTGCAACAGTGGCCGGGGCTCCCGGGGATACTTTCTTTTCGACGCTGTGTGGTTGGTATCGAAACGTCTTGTCTGAAAGACACCGCATGAGGATGCAGTTTGGTCGTCGGCTCCACACCCTCTCCAAGGTTCCCCGCAGGACTGTCTATAGCTGCGTCTCTCGCGGCGCATAAGGTCAGCCATCAACCGAGTAGAGCTTATTGGCCTTGTCGGCCTTTGTCTTGTCGCGGGTACAGTAGTGCGTGCATGCAGTATGGGAAGCGGCACGCCGCTAGCGGGTTTTTACGCCGAACTCAATCATGATGGGGGCGTGAGGGTTCCGCTGTGGACGTGGACAGCTCTGATCCCTTAGAGGCGCAGTATGAGAGCGTCTCGAGCATCTCGATAGTCTTCTGCGCTTTCTCTGTGCCATGCGAGAGAGTCTGGCCCGGCCCGGATGGTGACAGATTGATGTTGGCAGCATTCCTGCGCGGTTCGCCGCTCCCGGTCGATCGTTGCGGGGTGTTTGGGGGCCTCCGGAGGGGGTGGGGTTGGCCAAGGCTTCCAGGTTCCAAACGCTGCCGAGGCCGCGGCGGGCAAGCCCCTGGAGCTGCTGTCGGCGGCTGCGGGTCCAAGATGGCGGCCATGCAGGACATAGCCATGCCGCCATGCAATGCATAAAAGCACGAGACCTTCAACGCGGCTTGACCGGCAGCTCAACATGAGCGAGAAGAGGTGAAGCGCCGAAGTAACGCCCGAGGAGGTACGGCAACGCTGATACGCGCGAAGCTGGTGTGGAGAGGCTGGTGCTGACCTGCACTCCATCAGTTCATCGGCAATCTGGACATGATCACATGGCTCGAGTATGGACGCGCGCCGCAATTTCTCCGTCTATGGAGCTCCTCCTCCACAGCTTGGTATGGGGTATCGTCACATGCTGTGCCGAAGCAGCGGTACAAGCGATATAGCAGTGGAGCCATTGTTCGCTCTTGTCTTTGCACGCCCCCCATAAGTAGCAGTTCTACATATCATTACCACCGTACCCTGCCGACATCCTGTGGCTCTCGTACACGGCCGATGTCATCAGTCATAGACCGGATATCAAACATCGTAATAGGCGACCAGAGCGCGAACATGGCGGACAAGGAGGAGGTCTTCGTGGGCAGCATCGACCAGGGAACGACGAGCTCCCGCTTTTTGATCTTCAACAAGGCGGGCGAGCCTGTGGCGGTGCATCAGGAGGAGTTCACGCAGATATACCCGAATCCTGGGTGAGTTATGATAGAATAACAAACGAGTCGTGGTGCTGACAATCGCACAGCTGGCACGAGCATGATCCGGAAGGAATTATCAAGTCGGTGGAGAACTGCATAGAAGGCGCCATCAAGATATTCGAGAAGGATGGCCATTCCAAAGACAGCATCAAAGCGATTGGTATCACCAACCAGCGAGAGACGACGGTGGTGTGGGACACCACGACCGGCGAGGCCCTCCACAACGCCATCGTATGGACCGACACACGAACAGCGGGGATAGCACGTGAGCTCAAGGCTCAGCAAGGCAGTGACAAGATCATGAACATCTGCGGCGAGCCCATATCCTCGTACCCTTCCGCCACCAAGCTTCTATGGCTGCTCAAGAATGTGGAGAAAGTGCGAAAAGTGTACGAGGCGGGCAATCTCGCGTTCGGGACCATAGATACCTGGCTCACGTACAAGCTCAACGGCGGACCGGAGAAGAATGTCTTCGTCTCGGACCCGACGAACGCCAGTCGCACAATGTTCATGGATATCCGGAAATTGCAGTACAGCGACGAGATGCTGGAGTTCTTGTCTTACGAGTTCGACCTCAAGAAAGTGCACATGCCTAAGATCGTTCGCTCGGCAGATAAGGAGGTGTATGGCAAGCTCAGCTCGGGTCCGCTCAAGGGGTTCCCGATCATGGGATGCCTGGGCGATCAGTCTGCTGCTCTCGTTGGCCAGAAAGGGTTCGAGGCAGGGAGTGCCAAGAACACGTACGGTACCGGCTGCTTCTTGCTCTACAATACTGGTGACAAGCCTATTATCTCGACGCATGGCTTGCTGACCACCGTGGCTTTCGACTTCGACGGCAAGCCGGTGTACGCACTTGAGGGCAGTATAGCTGTGGCCGGCTCGGGCGTCAAGTTCCTCATGAACAACCTTGGCTTCAGCCACGCCTCGCACAAGATCACGGAGCTCGCAGAGTCAGTCCCGGACAACGGCGGTTTGGTCTTCGTCACAGCGTTCAGCGGCTTATTCGCACCTTACTGGATCGACGACGCGCATGGCACGATGTGTAAGTTCTGCCGCGTGGTGCGTACCTTCAGTGGCTGAGATCTTACTGACTATAATGGTGTTCACAGTCGGTATAACACACCACATAGAACGCGGCCACATCGCCCGCGCCACGCTCGAAGCGGTCTGCTTCCAGACCAAAGCCATCCTGGACGCCATGCAGAAAGACAGCGGGCACGAACTCAAGGAGCTCAAAGTCGACGGCGGCATGTCCAACTCCGCACTCTGCATGCAGACCCAAGCCGACTTGGTGGGCATCCCCATCGTCCGGCCGAAGATGCGCGAGACCACAGCCTTAGGCGCGGCGATCGCCGCCGGCTTCGCAAGCGGCGTGTGGAAGACTTTCGATGAGCTCAAGGAGGTGAACACGGCCGGCCAGACGACGTTCGAGGCCAAGCTCGACAAGCAGGCGAGCGCGAAGATGTTCAAGCGATGGAGCAAGGCGGTTACGATGTCCAAGGGTTGGCTTGCCGAGGAGGAAGAGCTCGAGGGCCATGAGACGGAGGCGAAGGAGATCAGGCAGTCGTTGAAGGAGGAAGGGCTGGAGAAGGGTCACGGACTGGAGAAGGTGGATTCGACGATGACTGCGTGAAGTGCTGATGATGATGATGATGTACATTGAGCGGTTTGGCGAGATACCCTTTGTGTAATGGTGGATCGTAAGCTTTGCACATGCCGTCCGAACATCTCGCCTTGCAGCCCCGACCTCCCTCCCCCTCCCCTGCGGTACTTTTGCAGGCGGACTTTGCCCGTAGAATCGATGGCATCCGCGTCGCTTCACGCCAGAATGGAACGGAGCGCAGGCCGAGCGGCCAAGGAGCCAAATTTGCCTCCCATCCCCGTGATTATCTTCATTTACCGGCTCGACCCAGGTACTACCTCTAGCGCTGCAGGCTTCCATTCCAGTCCACTCACGTGATCCACTCACCGCAGAAGCTTGTTGCTTGTGCTCAGCAAAAGGCCTCTTCCTGTTTGATTGGCATCGAAGAATCTGCCTTCTATCCCCAAGGACCGCACTATATGTGCTAGCCACTTATACCATCGGCCTGGGATACTGCGCGCCCATACCACTCGGACTCGGGTCCCTCGACCTCGTCAACGGCTGATACTCCTGCCCACCCATCGACGGCCTCAGCTGACCCCTCGCCCTACCCGCCGGAGACGGATCCCGCGCCAGCCGTGGCATCGCTGGCTCGTAATGCCCGCCGTCAGACTGGCCCTCCAGCGGCGGACTCTGCTCGTTGAATTCCGACCCGCCACTGTATCCCCGCATCCTGTTGTTGCGGTACGACAGCGGTTCCATGCCCACCCCATCATCCATCAGTTTCTCGCGCTGCGGCGCGGAGCGTGCGCCGTAGCGGCTCTGCACACGCATGAAGAGCAGTCCGATAGCGGTCGTGGTCCCGATGATGATGTCCGAAGGGTTCAGCGCGTCGAGAACGGCCTTGAACGTGCTGGTGCGCAGGGCCACGCCGCCGAGTTGGTTCAGGCGGTGGCCCTCGTGGTATTCTCCCGAGCTGAAGGACCAGTGGAAGATGAGGGAGAAGATGACGGACTCGATGGAGGTTAGCAGAGCTGGGATGCCGAAGTTGATGTCGTTGTATGTGATGTGTTTCGTGGGCGAGAATAGCTTTCCTAATCTGTGTATCAGCCATCAATGCCTCACACACATACCCGTACCTTCCGTTCTTACCGTTCAGTATGCCGAAAACGATCTGTATCCCGGACATGTCAGTCAGCGCATTGGAATCGCGATGCAGCATAGTCGCCTTCACTCACGTCTTGAAGCATCTGGAAGATTAAAATGCCAACGAAGGTCCAGATCTTCGCTCTCGCGCCGTGACTGCGGTCAATGGCGTTTTCTTTCGTTCCCATGCGCTGGAAAAACTTGATGGTGGCTCCCAGAGCACCGCCTGGAGAACCTGTCAGGGATTGCTTCACATTGGAGTAGTCTCTACGCTCGACTGACCAATGAGCAAGAAGTCGGCGAGGGTGAGCCAAATATGGGCGTATCTGTTTGAGCTGTCAGCGATCGCTCTAGGAATTTCAGTATTGGGGCCGGGCTGTTGCGTACTTGGGACTGAAGCTGTTCTCGCAGTAGACGCGGAAGTACTGCGTAACGATCTGGATGATGGTGAAGGCCAGCTTCGTAAGCGGATACTGTAGCACGCCACTAAAGGTCCGCTGCTCAAGGATCAGCATACTGCTCGATACAGAACAGATGGCACTGTAAGGCTGACCTGGAACCACTGCGAGCTGCCGCCAGGAGCAGGATTTCCCTTTTTATCACGGCCGGGGAGGTTGTTGAAGTAGGTCTCCCGGTCCGTACCATCTGGGCAGACATACTCCAGGCCCAGCAGAAACAGCGCCGCGACACTGAAGGCCTCGTAGATACCGGCAATTGGTGCGATGAACTGGTAATCCATCGGGAAGCAGAGCGCCAAGAAGTTGAAGATCGCGTATGCCGCTGGTAGATTGATGATGCGGAGGATCTGGCGCTGCTCTTGGGGCACACTGTAGCGGTGCAAGTGCCTCCAGTTCAGGTACAGCGTACTCAGTACTGTAATGCCTAGACAGCTACACCAATTGGTGACAGAGTTAGTGGGTATTCTCCGGCATGGATTAATGATCCCCAGGACGTACACCGCAGATATGTAGACCATGAGGTGCTCGAAGGTCAAGTTGCTGGTTCCGAATATCGATTCGCCGACCTCGTCTGGTAGTGGGCGTGCGCAGGTGAGGTTCTTGGTGGTCGCGAAGCCGAGAGCGCGGGTTTCCAGCATGGCGAGATGGAAGTCGTGTGCCATTGCGAGCGGGCTCCCGAGATGTGAAGAGGCTGTTGGAAGAGATCGGTCCGAGTCGATACCACGAAAGCGACTGTGGAGTTCAAGTGCTGCCTGCGAGGAGGTTCGTCGGCGGGGCCTTGGCCAATCTCGTTAGGAACGATCGCGCTCTTGTAGGTTCCTCGAGAGTGGAGATGTGGTAGTCAACTAGATGTGATATACCAAGGAAGGACGAAGCCCAAGGTGTTGAAGTACCTATCCATGAAGTGCACAGCCCAAGCTCTGATCGCCGTCACTACCATCAAACCAGGGCATCAGTTGCGCTGTTATTATTGGGTTAACCCCCCGTACGCCAGGTCATGTACACACGGGTGGTTAGCCGTCATGGCTTGCATAGGGACGACCGCGAGCCCCAGGCGAGCGGACACAGCACGCCACCTTCGCCGCCGATGGGGGAGCAGCCATGGCACCAATGGGGGCTTGTCGCGACAGACTTCGTTTCATCAAGTCAGACTCGCTGATGAGATATCGTTCCTGTCCATGGCTTTGCGGCCTCCGGCAGAGAATTGTAAACAGCACAGCCACGTGCCTGCAGATAGAGCAAGGTCCAGGGTCGAGCTAGAGCGAAGACGGTCAGTATTGCGACTGGAAGGATGCGCTTACCAAATCTTGTGGATGCCGCTAAAGATGCCAAATCGGTTTGAGATAGCGGATTCGCCCTTGGGGGCCAGAAGAAAAGATCGTGATAGGCTAGAGCGATATGAGTGGGAATAAGGTTGGCTCGCCCTGAAAGCTTGGCATCGACTTCAGCCTCCTGCCATCGAGTCATGCGCTATAGCGAAGTTCAGCTGAACGTGGATGAGTCCGCTAGGAGGTATGGTTGGAGAATGGCGCCGTTGGTGTGCGTTGCTCCTGTTGTGAGATTGGACAGCCTTTGGGAAGCGGGCTTATTACACACGTTCACCTCGAGTCCGTGCCAAGGGCTCAGCATCTGACGGACAGTCTGGCCAGGAGATTCGGAGGTCGAGAGGAGATGTCGCCAGTGGGCAGGAGTGAGCAAGCGGTATCTGTCAAATTGGACTGGAGAGGTATGTTTGACCTGGATCTGTCTGTCTGGGATAGCTTGCACCCACTCACAGAAGCCCGCCTCATCTCGCGCCCCTTCGTCACATCTTCTCCAAACCACACCTCGTCATCCACCTGCTAACAGTGCCGGACCGGCATGCCAGTCCTTCCACCAACCAGCTCGCCTCCACCACTTCACTTAACCTCCACCCCACCCTGCCCAACTCCCCCTCCATCCCCGTCCTCCTCAACATCCCCGCCACTCAACACGCACACACTCTCCTCCGTCCCAAACACCCTCAGCTTATTCCCGTACACCCGCCAGAAATCCGTGTCGAAGCACGGCATGCCGCCCTCCACGTGGCCCTCGATCTCCGGCCGGTAGCGGTGCGTCAAGTTCTTCGGGTCGTAAGAGAAGGGATCATCAGCACCGCACGTGGCCGGGACGCTGGGGTCGCCGTGGCGCTTCCACTTCGCGCCGGGGACAGAGGGGGTGAAGGCTTCTTCTGGCTGGGTACCATGGTCGGCAATGCTCAGACTGGAGACCTCTGGTAGCGCTGGGTCGCCGGCATGCTTGCCGTTCGTAGTTCCCGTCGTGGCGTGAGTGGCGAGACTCCAGCCATTGGACTTGGGGTTCGCTTGCCCATGATTGACGACATTTCCAGCGGAGCTCGCACCGTTGCCGTTAACTTCAACGTACGCGCCTTCCTTCTCCAGCTTACTGCTGAGTCTCACCGCGATTTGCGCCGTCAGGAAACTGTCGTACCCCGCCTCATGAAATGCCTCGACCTCCGCATACTTCTTGTGCTCCGGTGCGACCTCGATGGCCGGCTCCCTCTGCCCATCAAGCTGCGCCGCGATCTGCTCGAGCGA
>NAJQ01000356.1:0-29432 GCA_005059865.1 Friedmanniomyces simplex
ACTCGCACCACCTATAGCTTGCTCCGCTGCGCCGTACAGCGTGGAGGACCTGTAGCTCAATGCCGCAGGTTGCGCAATTGAGACGAGATTCCCGAGAAAGGCGACCCCGTAAAGACTGATGGGCTTGATGTTGCCGAAGCTCTTGTGCGATGCAACATACGTCCATACAGCAAAGCACGGTATCGCAGCGAACACGGGCAGCAGGTAGTGCCACATGCGCTCTCGATGTCGATCAGAATGCCAGCTCCAAATGGCGTACTAGCAGACCGGTCAGTTTAATTCTGAGTGGTACGGTTGCGACATTCCTACACATGGTATGGCAACCAGATATACTGCTGCGGTATAGGTATTGGACTCCGTTGACGAGAAGCCAGCAAACTACAGAAGTCAGCAGAGGAAGTGACTCGGTGAACACGCTACTTACAGTCTTCAAAATGATGGGCAGGAACGTGCCGAGTGCCACAGCGACGATAAGCAAGCATATGTACGAAACGAAGAAGACGTAGGTCGATGGTCGGGTAAACACCTGGATGAAGGTCTTGGTGTCCCAGGTGATATCCGTCGAGCGAGTGGCGCCACGGCCGAAGCGATTGATGGCGATGTGCCTCTCCCGCTCATTAAGCGCACCAGTCGTCTCCGGGAAAGTCAGTAGCAAGAAATATACCGGGACCGACATAACAATGGCCATGGCGCCTTCGATGATCTGGAGAGACCTGTCAGCGGTATCCTCCCATTGCTGCCCGGCTGTACCTACGAAGAGCCATCTCCAACTCTCTAGACCACCGCTGCCATTCAGTCGATCGACGCCGACGGCAATAAAGCCCCCAACACCGGAGGCCAGCGCGTTCGCTGCGTGGAAGATGCCAATCCGCCACGCTCGCTCAGACGGTTTGTACCAAAAGGAGAAGTACATGATGGACGCAGGCACGACACCCGCCTCCGGTATACCAAGAAAGAAGCGAGCAGCCAACAGTCCAGCATCGTTCTTCACTGCAGAGATACAGCAGACGACTGTTCCAAAGCCGATCATGATCAATGGGAAGTACCGTTTCCCGGAGACGCGCTTCATGACCAGGTTGGACGGTATCAACAATGCCGTCACCATGAAGTATGAAATCGATACGGCCTATCGAGGAGCTCAGTCGACATTCTCAAAGACAATGTGCAGGGCCGCTACTGACCCAATTGAACTGGATGCCGTGAAGTCCCAAGTTGTTTGTAAAGCTATCGGGTGTCCCGGACTGCAGGACGCCGACGAAGCCCATCTGGAACCGTCGAGGAGGGTCAGCAAACATCCTGGCAGGATTGCAGGTCGAATGAGTACGAACGTTGGCCCGATCGAGATACGCCAGGAAGTAGACGATACAACACGGAAGCAGCACCCTTTCCGGTGTTTGTTAGTTGTGTATGCTCATCACGCCGGGGTTTGGGGCCTGCCGCACCGAAAATCGAGTTTTCGAACCAGCGCTCGTTCCTCGGCCAGATCCCAATCGATGAGAGTGTTGACTTGCTCCACGCGGTCCTGCGCTATGTCTACGTGACGTTAGCGGCAGTCTTCAGACTGTAAGTCGACACAACATACGCTCGGACTTCGCGGCCACGAAGGCCTGCTTGAGACTCCATCCGCCAATATACACGCCCTCCGCCTGGACCGCTGCTCTTGCCTCGGCGAAATTGAACATTGTACGTATCTCCTCGATGTTCCAAGGCTCCTGTACTCAAAGCCTGGTGCAAGTGTGCGAGGGGAAGGACGGAAAAGGTGCTACACCGGAGTAACTGGTATGTGCTCAGAGGTGCTTCCCATGCCTACTACTTGCCGTAGTCTCACTCGAGAAAGGTCTCCCATATTTCCGGAGGATTCTCCCGAGAAGCTCACTTCCTGATACTGTCCCCATGGGGCACCCCATTTGTCGCGTGGCAGAGCTCTTGTGGGGGATCGGCAATTTGTGAGGAGGCCTCCAAGGATCCTACATGTTCGACTCGGTGATTTCCTAATACGGCAATAGCGAGCATCCTTCACCCACCTTCGGATCAGACTATGCCGGACACCCGATGCCGTCGAGGACCTGTCGACGATGGCTCCACAGCCTGTCGAGTCTTAGACGGAAGGACGACACGTAGTGAACGATCATCCACCGGTACCGCTATCTCGACTGCAAGAACGACTTCGCCGACTGTTGTTGAAACGAAGACTACTCTACACCGCGCAATAATGTCTGGAATCACGCAGCAGAGCCTCATGAGGACGCTACCTGCCACGCCACTGTTCGACCGGTGCGATCACGGTCCAAGGCATACCGGATCGAACGTCTTCCCGAACTTCTTCCTCTTCAGTCGACTCGTCCGGTGGGCTCACAAACCGTTGACGGCCGTTCGCGACTTGACGTTTGGCTTCGAAGCAACATATGCGCAGCTCTTGACGGACGTTTTGCATTTTCGAAACGAACTGCGCCAGCTACTGGATCCCGCAATCATCGAGAGGATCGATCATGAGGACGAAGTATTCGTCCTACTTCTCGGACCTGCTGGCTATGAATTCACGGTTGGCTTCCTGGCACTCATGGCATTAGGCGCGGTGATGGTACCTATCTCGCCAGATTTGCCGGTCAAGGAGGCAACCTACTTCGCCACCAAGTCACAAGCGGCTGCCGTGATCACGGCCGACCGGTGCCTCAAGCTAGGCGATGGGTTGCAAGATGCAATGAGAGACCTGGGAAGCCCGAAATTCTCCTCGCTACCAATAAAGCCACATCTCATGAGGCCGTGTCTCAACCCCGCCGAGATCATCGTCTCTTCCGACCGCTACATGGACCTCAACAAGACCGGCTATGTCATCTTCACGTCTGGTACGACCGGCCCGCCGAAAGGTGCAGTAAAACGACGAGGCTTCCTTTACGACGTCGCATCGCAGTTCAGTGACCAACATGGCATCTCAGAAGGCGACCTTGTACTTCACACGCTGCCGGTGCACCACGCGACCGGTATCACGGTGACACTCCTCCCTTTCCTCTGGAGCGGTGGAGAGATCGAGTTCCGAAGCGGCGGATTTGATGTCGCGTGGACTTGGCAGCGAATACGGAAAGCGGACTTGGACTTTTTCAGTGGCGTACCAACCATTTACATGAGGTTGATGCAGTTCTACGAGCAGCATCTCGCAAAGCTGCCGCATGCTGCGGAGTACGCTACTGGTGCTGGACGTGTACGTGCAATGCTGTGCGGCACTTCCGCCTTGCCGCGGCCGCTTCAGCAGAAATGGACGAAGCTGCGTGGTGGCAAGCCCATCTTGACTCGCTTTGGGGGCACAGAATTCGGAAACTTGAGTCTACCTTACGGGAATGGCATAAGTAGTTGCTGACATCTCACTAGGCTTTCACGGTGACGCCATGGCTAGCACAGCAAGGCGTGCCCGATGGCTCCGTTGGAATCAAGGGACCGGGCGTTGACCTCAAGCTCTCGAACAATGGCGAGGGTGAAGTACTGCTGCGCAACTCCCTCCTGTTCTCCAAGTACCTTTTTGACGAGGACGCCACCGGAAAAGCACTGGACGAAGAAGGCTACTTCAAGACTGGCGATATTGCCCGACGGGAGGGCGACTTTTACTTCATCCTCGGGCGAGCGTCAATCGATATTATGAAATCCGGCGGGTACAAGATCTCAGCGCTGGATATCGAAAGGGAGATCCTTGGTCTCGACTATGTCTCGGAAGTGATGGTGGTGGGTGTAGAAGACGAGGAGTTTGGCCAGCGAGGTGAGGACGGATTCTATGAGTGACACGAGTGACACGATGATGGCTAATCATGTTTGCTCTGCTAGTGGCAGCCGCCATCGTGTTACGGAACGATCTCCGCCACAACCTTACTATTGACGACCTCCGACAGGACCTGAGAGGCAGTCTCGCCGGCTACAAGATGCCGACCTTACTTCGTATCGTGGACGAGTTGCGGAAGAACGCTACTGGGAAGGTGATCAAGAAAGCTTTGGTCAAAGAGCTGTTTCCGGACGCTGGGCACCAGGACGTACAGAGATGGGTCTCGAGCAAAGCGCAGAGTAAGCTATGATGTTGGGAGGCAGGTACATCATGATAGATACTTGTACGCTACTCGAGTCTACAGCTTCACCTTCGGTTCCTTAGATGTTTGCCGGTGATGTACATAACTGTTGCGCTGATAGGCCTCAGTAGCAGCACCCACCAGTTCATTACGGAGCAGGCCTAACACAGAAGTTTAGCGTGTGTAATTCATTGGGAAATAACCAGATCTCGACCTACCGTACACGCCCATCTTGGCCTTGGCTTTCCAAGTGTTGGCGAGCTCGAGGGTAACGTCGAGCATCCTGTCCGGCGTCGCGATGGCATCAACGATTCCATCCTCGAGGGCCTCTTGAGCTTTGTACTTATGCGCCTGAAGCAGTACCTTCCTCGCCACCGGCGCGGACAGCCTAAGCCTAGGTAAAGTGCCCATCCCGGGGTGGTGAAGCCCGGCGTTCACCGGCGGCATCTGCCAGTACCCTCGTTGCGAATTCATCACGCGGTAATCGTGGGCTAGCGTAAGCAAGCATGCACCGCCGAAGACATGTCCGTTGATCAGAGCAATTGTTGGGAAGGGGAAGTCCAGGATGGTCGCCAACAGCGGATAGAAGCCATCGGTGCTGGAGTAAGCGTTGCGTTCCCGCTCATCCAGATCCAGGCCGGTGCAGAAAAATCTCGCGTCGTTGCCTTTTAGAATGACCGCACCTTCTGCATCTTGACCGAGCTCGCGCTCTGCTTGACGATATGCCCGTATGAGCTCCTGGCAGGCTTCGGTGTCCAGGCGGTTCTCGGGTGGTTTCTGCAAAGTGATAATGAAGACGTCTCCGCGCCGCTCGGTGGAGAGATATCTGTAGGCCATTGTGTTTTTGTGCTGAACCAGCGTCGGTCTTCCCTAACACTCTTCCTGTTGGAGTGGTTCCTGTGGTGGCAGTCTGAGGCCAAGCGGGCTCGCATGCTAGTGCCGCATATCGTTCTCCTGCCTGCATCCTCAAAAGCAAGAGTGGAGAAGCTCGGTTATTGCCTGTTGGGGAAAGCACCGAAGTGCACGGTGGTGCATATCCAGCTACTGATCTCGTGCGTGAGAGCAGGCCGACAAACGGAGGTGCCAGTGCTTACATGGCTGAAAAGAATTCGGATATATTGTCGACGTCGGGAGCAGTTTACCTTGTCGCCACGATTTGGACACGGAACTACACAAAAGCAGACAACCAACGATAAGAGCATCCTGTGCTACCCCGGGGTCACTAGCCAACATGGCACTGCCTAACGATTTCACCGCGCAACTGAAGCCGCACCCAAACGCAGATGGCGCGAGAATACTGGCCGACGAGCGCCTTCGCTCAGAAATCGACATCAAATCGCTCTCACTCCGTCTCTTCGGCACCAAGTACCTGGAGCGCCAACAACGCATCCTCAGCATCATCCTCCAGCATCGGGTCTTCTCCAAAGCCAACCAAGCGAACCTTTCCCGGCCAGATAGGTACAAGCTGGGCCTCGCCAGAGGCAAACGCATGCGTCAACTCATGGACGAGCACAGCTGGGATGACGACGATCTCCTGATGGCAGAGTACTTGGTTGATGATATCCAGCCGTATCATCTCCACATGTCGCTATTCACGAGCGCTATGCGGGAGCAGTGTAGTGATGAGCAGCGGCGGGAATGGATGCCGAAGATTGCGGCGTGGGAGGTCATTGGAGCTTATGCTCAAACAGAGCTAGGTCATGGTAGCAACGTAAGAACAAGATCTACTGTGCTGTTGGACGTCTGCTAACCTGATTTCAGGTCCGAGGTATCGAGCTGTCAGCGACGTGGGATGGAGCCAGCAAGTCTTTCATTCTCCACAGTCCGACCTTGACAGCCAGTAAATGGTGGAACGGAACGCTTGGCCGTACAGCAACGCACTCCGTAGTCGTGGCCCAGCTGCTAGTGCCTGATGGACCGGATGGCTCGCTCCGTTCTCACGGGCCGCATCCATTCATAGTACAAGTGCGAGACGCAAAGACCCACATGCCGCCGAAGTCGATTGCCGTGGGTGATATAGGACCGAAGTATGGTTACGATTCTATGGATAATGCGTTTATGCTGTTCGACAACCATCGGATCCCACACTGCGCCCTGCTCTGCCGGTATGCCAGCATTGATCCGGAGACTGGGCGGTACAGGAAGCCCAATAACCCGAGTTCCATTTACGGGAGCCTTGTCCGAGTAAGTTGGTCCGGAGATCACAGCTAGAGAAGCGATGCTAACAAGACGTTAGGGCCGCTCAGTCATTGTCATGAACGCCCGACTAATCCTCGCACGTGCAGTCACTGTCGCCGTGCGCTACCTGTCCATCCGCCGTCAATTCAGAGATCGCGATGCACCTGATTCAGCTGGCCCAGAGACCTGTGTCCTTGACTATCCAACAGTCCAGATCCGAGTCCTGCCTCTCCTCGCCACAGCGTTCGCGCTGCACTACTCCGGTGCAGCTATGCGAGAACTGTACGAGCGAACGAGGAGCACGAACGCCCTGGACGGCGACCGAGCCCAGCTGGCCGAGTTGCACAGCACCTCTGCGGGCTTGAAGAGTCTGGCGACTGAGCTTGCGGCGAACGGAATCGAGACTTGCCGCCGGGCGATGGGTGGACACGGCTATTCGGGGGGAACCGGGCTCGTGCAGCTGAACGCCGATTACCTCTCCAAACCTACTGTGGAAGGTGACAACTGGATGATAACTCAGCAAGTTGCCCGCTCGTTGATCAAGAAGGTCGGGGAGGCCATTGCAGCGCCGGATCGGACGGCCGCAAGCAGCACTGATGCGTGCTTGATGGTATTCCAGAAGGACCAACGCAAAACGACAGCAGCCAGCATATTGAGAGACGATGCCGCCATTGTCGCCGCATTCGAAAATCGCATGGCTTGGATGGCCTTCAGAGCGCACCGTCTCCGAGAGGTCGAGAAGCGCTCCTGGAACAGCCTTCTGATCGACTTCCACAAGCTCAGCCGAGCATACTCTCAATGCATTCTGGTGACTAGCTTCTACAAAGCATTGGATGCAGATGAAGTCCCAGCTGGTCCGACTCGCGCCGTGCTTTTTGACCTCTTCCGCCTGTTCGCTTTCACCACGATGGACGCAGACTCCCGAGAATTTCAGCAGTCTGGTGCTGTCGCAGCTACCGATCTGGACGCCCTGCAGGAACGGATCCTTGAGCTTATGGGACGAATCCGTCCACATGCTGTCCGCTTGGTAGATGCGTTCGCGCTGCCCGACTATCTGCTGGACAGTGCACTCGGGAGATATGACGGCAAAGTATACGAGCAGCTGTTTTACAATGCCCATGTGCTGAATCCGCTGAACCGCACAACATTCAACCCCGACTATCGCTCAGACGAAATTGTGATGGGCAGTGGCGACGGCGGTGCTATCCTGGCGAAGCTTTAACGTGAGCTTGCCGCACAGCATCCTCACTCCTCCACGGTGGGCGGCATCAAGTCCATCCAGTCTCGGAGCATCCAGCTGTTGGCGTCGATCAGTGTCTCGTCGTTGAACAGCGCGCTGATGGCGTTATGCAGACCGTCACTACCGGACGTGGATTGAGACTCAAAACCGTTTGATACGCTGGGCTGTGATCGTGGCTCCATTGCCGCCGTCATCACACTCTCGACGGCCTGCTGCGGCTGTGTTGTATCAGATGCTATGTAATCCTGACGGTCAGAGGAGGAGTGCAGTATGCTCGTCATATCTTTGAGCAGTTGGCTAGCTTCTTGCCCGTAATGAGCGAAGATGCTGGCCATTCCAGCTTCGTCAGCCGCCCGAGTCCTCGTGTCGGGGCCGGCACGTGAAGGCCGAGTAGCATTAGCGACGGCATGACGAATAGCCCGCACGCTCTTGAAATTGTTGGCAGCAGCTGGCCGGACCTCACCAAGGGTGGCAAGACTCGATTCAAGACCGTCTAAAGCAAAAGTGGCTTCGTTTGCGATTCCGGGCACTCCTGCGGAAGAGAGAAGTGGAATAGCTGCCACGAGTAGATACCAGGCGAAAGCTGACCCGAGGTACTTCGTATCCGCGCGTAGCTGTATGGCTTGGAAGAGACGAAAGGTCAGAAAAGCTGCTGTGATGCTGGGAGAAGCTGATTCCGAGAGGGTAAAGACGGAGCGTGGGCGGTACAGCACGACAAGTGCTGTCAGAATGGCCACGTGGAGCTGCGAGGTATTGAGCTTGTAAGATTTCGCACTTCCTGTGGCACCAAGGAGGCTTAGATGAGGTGGCAGACCGTGTAGTAGTTCTTGTAAACGGCGTACTATGGCGACGTGTTCATGGTTGGTGATTCGTCCGTTGCGCGTGACGATCTGGCACAGGTCACCCAGGATGCTGGTCACTTCCGAATATGCAATGAACAGCCGGGCTGGGTCCTCGTCTGAAGCCGAGAAGTCATCCAGAGCAACGGGCGGCAAATCGCAGTCAGCAGGATGAAGTAGTTTCGGCCTCCCGTGAGCCGCGGACGTCAAGCAATCCCTCGCACATAGGGTGAAATAGATCCGTCGACGTATGCTTGTATCATTCGCTTGCTTGCTCAGTCTATGCAGGCCTAGCTGATGCGCCAAGCCGATGGCATATGTGTTCCAGAAGCGAGGCGAGTCCGTCGAGACGTCTTTAGGAGCTGCCGGCGTATACCATTGTATCAAGCAGAGTGCCGACAATGTATTCAGAGGGTTTTGTTCGTATCCGCTCTGAATGAGTGCTTTCAGACGTTGATAGTACTGCTTGACAGTTACTTTCGAGCAGATCTCGGGCCTCATGATTGCCCCAGCTAGCATGACTGCCTGCAAGACTACAAGCGAGCTCCCATCGCCCATGACTGCCACGTCGAAGTCGGCCAGCTCAATCACCGGCATCCATGGCCAGCAATACTGCATGAAAGCCTCGTAAAGGCTTTGGCGTAGCGGTAGGTCAGGTATCTCGAATGCGCCTTGAAGCCTCAATGCCTCCACTTCCTGCATCGACAGGCCACCCTCGCTGTCTATCCTAGTGCCATGCGAATGGTCAATACCAGGGAAGTCTTCGCCGAGTATAGCCGCCCTGGACAAGAAAGAAGAAGTACGCAGTCTGCTCGAGCTGAAAGGAGTGGCGATCTCGGGGGAGACGGCGTTATTTGACTCCCTGCGCACGAACAGTAGTGGAGTCCTGATCTCACCACCTCTGTAGTCTCTGACGCCACCACTCCGCCGGAAGGAAGTCTCTGCGGTGCCTTGCTGGCTTGGAGGGCTCGTGTCGTCTACAGTTTGACCAGCAAACTGCTCGTCATCGCGAAGTGCGCTAGCTTTGCGTTTCCTCGATCGCGGCCGACACTCGACGCCATGAACAGCACACTGTCGGCACTTGCTTCCGTCTTCATTCAAATCACACCTCACCTTGCGCGCATAGCAAGCCTCGCAAGCCCGGAGAGACGGTCGATGTTGGCTACTGTTCGGTTGGTACGGTTGGAAGATGTCCGTCATGACCGGTCCGACTCATGGTCGTTGAAGAGCAAATTCGACTCTTTCCAACAGCTGCTTAATGACAGTTACGACTACCGCACCGTCTGGTCCTGTAGTAATAAGGGTGCTCGGGCTGTGTGTCCGTCCTGAAGTGGACGGGAGATGGTTGAAGAGGAGTCGCGGCGTCCCGTCCCGCCCCGCCCGTCCACCGAGACGGCGTGGAACGACGTCAGGGCAACCTTGGCAACAACTTTCTTTGCGCGCGCATCGCGCTCCCACCCGACGTCTCCAGCACATATATGTGCACCCGGCGACACAGCAATGAAAGCCACCCATGGCGCTCACGCGCCGTCTGCATCGCTCCTCCGCTTTCTGCGATGCCAACTTGATGCACAAGCTGCCGCGCCACACCCTTCGACGACACGCCATGCGATCCGACCCAAGCTGCCCCTAAGCCGGCAGTGCCGTACGTTCAACAATACAGCGACATGCCAAGCTGTGCCAACCCCACAACACGATCGCTTCTCAAACCACGATAGACACGCAGCACAGACTCGCGACTTCGCTACCTCCTCACTCCGACAAGCCTTCTGGCAGCACTTGCGCTTCACCAGCTCTTCTAACCCCAAGGTCGCGAAGCCCCTCCAGCAGGATGACCTACCGCCACTCCAAGGCTTCTTGGACGACCACGCGGGCTTGAATGGCGGACGGGTAGTAAAGCCCGGCTATGACGGGAGGCTGCGATGTACGGAGTACGACGAGAATGGCAAGATCACGCTTGTGGATACCGAGTTCAAGAAGAGCGAACTTATAGCGAAGGTAGGCAGCCAGGAAAGCATATACGAGCGGCAGCCTGACGCCGCTTAGTACTCCCTCTTGCCACGCGATCTCCGGAAGATTGATAGCAGCGTACTGCCACATATCCTCGTCCGACCTTCGGCGATCCTCATCAACCTCCTTCACCTCAGATGTTTGATCAAGCACAACCGCGTCCTCGTCTTCGACGTCTACGGTTCAACCGACTCCTACGCGCAGAGCCTGTTTATGTACGACCTCGAAGACAAGCTCCGCCAGAAACAAGCTTCCACCGCCGCTATACTCGGTGGCAATCTCCCCTACGAGTTCCGTGCGCTGGAAGCCGTACTCGTATCCATCACCACCGCTCTCGAAACCGAGCTTGAGAATGTCCGGGAGCCTGTCATGAGGGTTCTTCGCGAGCTGGAAGAGGATATTGATCGCGATAAGCTGAGGCGTATACTGATATATAGTAAGAAGCTTGGCACGTTCGAACAGAAAGCCCGGTTGGTGCGAGACGCCATTGATGATTTACTGGAAGCGGACGACGATTTGGCGGCCATGTACCTCACTGAGAAGGCTCAGGGTCAGGAGAGGGAGGACGATAACCATGAGGAAGTCGAATTGCTGCTGGAATCTTACCACAAAGTCTCGGACGAAATCGTGCAGGTCTCCTCAAACTTGATCTCGGCGATCCGCAATACGGAGGAGGTCTCCCGCGCCATCCTGGACGCCAATCGCAACAGTCTCATGCTACTGGGTCTCAAGGTCGATATCGGCACAATGGGAATCTCCGTAGGCATGTTCATCGCCGCCCTCTACGGCATGAACCTCGAGAATTTCATCGAGGAGACCAACTACGGCTTCTTCGGCATCTCTGGTTTCTGCACCGTCCTATCAATCATCGCCTGCATGTACGGTCTGCGCAAACTGCGTAAAGTCCAGCGTCTCAGCATGTGGGGCCGTGAAGGCTCCGGCAGGATGAAGCTGGGTGGACATAACAGGGCGCGAGAGGTAGAGGAGCGACCCATGGCGGCTTTGGCGGAGAACGATCGAGGGAGGCATTTAGGGGAGACGGTGGAGGGGATTCGGAGGGCGGAGAGGATGCGGGAGTGGCAGGATGCGTACAAGGCTTTGAGGGAGACGCATAAGGATGCGAAAGCTGGGGCTGCGGTGGGGGCTGTGGGGAGGCGGTGAGGATTGGAGGGTGCATACTCGACTCAACAAATGCCCGACTCTGAAGTGAAGCGTTTGGTGATGTGCCTAGAGCGTGGGCTCCGACCGACGATTTGCAGCTGCTGTCGTCATGGTAGGGTCGCAGTTGCCCTATCTCACACAGACGGTCTCGCCCGCGTCGGCAATCGTTTACGCCATCACCATCCTACACCCCGGGCAATCTTTCGATCGTAAGAAGCCCTCGTCTCACCACCGAATTTGACTCCTTCGAAATCTCTTCGCCCTTCACCCTTTACGAATGTGACCAGCCACTTCGACTGCCGAGACACGTGCGCCAAATGCAGATATTTCTCAGCGTACGCCGGCCTATCTCGACTGAGGTTGGCGGCCCGTCCGTCGGGTTGCCGCTGATCTGCGTAGTAGAACCTGGAAAAGTGTCCGTCAGCCACGAAATGAGGAGTCGACAGGATCACTGCAAGCAAGACAACCACCCCTGTACCAATCTCGACCACACGCATTCGCAGCGTACTCTATCAACATCGCCGCCGCCGTCTTCGCCAACGCGAAAGGAAGGACTCCCGGGATAGCGATCTGGTTGAGTGTGTTGCCGGTATAGATGAATGCCGTTGATGTGCTAGGCGGCAAGGTCTTGAATTCCCTCAGAGTCTCCTGCGCTGCAACGAAGGCACTATCCAGACCGGCTTTGCGTGATGCCTCGAGGTCTTCAAGCGAAGCGGACAGCGGGTCGTTGGGGGGCGTGAGGAGACGGTCGGCGACTGTTGTGGCAGAGCGTTTTGGGTCAGCCCTGGAGGAAGGACGCATGGGCGAGGTTTTCTCGACTCTACTGCTCACCATTGTGCACGACTACGTTTGGAGGGCCAGATTCCTTCGTCGTCGTTTGGAACACTGATTTCACCGCGTGAGGATCCGAGAGGTCGGCTGGGATGCCGAGGAAGCCAGTCGCATCGGATATTCCATTCGGGATGTGCGCGCTGCGAGGGCGATTATGTAGCCAGTGGTGGCGAATTTGGCGAGAATGGCATGGCCTAGCTTAGGACCGGCGCCCAGGATCAACGCCGCTCTCGCCATACTACCGTGTTAGGGATTCCTTTCGCCGAGGGTTTCAGCGGTCCATCAGCTCAACTTGTATTGCGAATCTATTGAGACTTACTTTCTCGAGAGGATACGGCGTTTTTCAGCGTCTGGGATTGCACCATGGAGGCCTTGCTTGAGGGCCTTGCAGGGTGTTGCCGTTGCGCCACGGCGGGTGACGGGTCATGGAAGGCGATGTGCGTTCCTACCTCCTACGGGGCAGCCTGACGAGGCATCTCGTGAGAGAGTGGAATGGAAGCTGTCGACATTGGCTCGGAAAGAGCCGGCAGCCGTTGCTTACTAATGGCTCCATTCGACTTCCATCTTGACACATCATCCTACGTCCTTTGTGTCAGCGAGGAGGCACTTTGAGTTTACCTACCTTAATTTCTTTGCAACAGTTCGTCGCACTTGAGGACTTCGCCAACTCGCCATGTGAAAGCCACTCTACCGACCTTGAGTGGAGAGTACCTTCGGTGTAATTTCTTCCGTCGACTCCACGCTGATCGTGCGGAGTCTGCACATCCTTCGTCATCACCCACCACCCAAGTTGCATGCCAATTGATGACCTTGGGGTACTCGTGCGCAATTCCCCACGGCGGAGACGAACACTTGCAGAAGGTTCGGGGAGCTGGCATAGCCTGAATGGCTGTTGGAAACCTTCCGGAGCGGACGACTCATGTTATTCCTTGCAGCGAGAGGTATATCCATCAAACGACCCACCACGTAGGTGCTTGATAGAGCTTGACTTGCTTTTTCTTCAGCCATGGGGTCCTTTGCTCGTTTCGCTGCAGCGGCGGCGCTTTGTCTCCCCTTCTGCAACGCATTGACGAACAGCAGCTACTTCCGGCCCAACTCCACTGGCTTCCGTCTCCAACATGGCTTCGAAACGGTTGTCGTCCAACCTTACGGTTACGATGGCTTCCGAGTTCGAGCCTGGGCTTTCCGTCCTCCAAGCGGCAACGAGGTCAGCTTCCTCTACGATCCGCCACTCGAAGGTCCCGCCGATGCTACTGCCTCTGCGCTCACATACGATACCGTCATCAACGGAACTCAGAACTACACGATGCGGAATGGTGCTACGGTAGTGAAGATGTTCAGTCCAAATGCCGACAACGCCACGAACGTACGGCTGGCATTTTACCGTGTCAACACCGACGGCTCGGAGTCGCTCCTGACCAACGAATATTCGCCTATCAAATCTCTGAACTCGAGGTACTACGAGTGGAATGGCCCAGGCTATGAGTTCTCGGCCGCGTACTCCTTTGCCACCACTCCCGACGAGCAGATCTACGGTACGGGCACTCAACAAGATCATATGATCTCAAAGAAGGGTAACACGATCGATCTTGTCAACTTCAACACCCACGTTCCTACGCCACTCTTCATGTCCAGCAGAGGATACGGCTTCGTCTGGAACTCCGCCAGCGAGGGCGAGATGGAATTCGGGCAGCTCAGGAACCGCTTCACGTCGAAGTCGACTACCTTGGTCGACTATGCTATCACCAGTGCACAGCCCGGCGACTACGACACGCTGCAGCGCCGTCTCACGGCTATGACTGGTCGCGCCCCTTTGCCGCCACAGTGGTCTCTAGGCTACCTCCACAGCAAGCTGCGGTACGAGAACCAGAGCGAGTTCATCCAGCTCGCTCAGAACTTTCACGACTACGGCATCCCGGTCTCTTTGCTCGTCATTGACTATCAATCCTGGGCTCACCAGGGCGACTGGGGCCTGGATCCGGGATTGTGGCCGAACGTCAGCTACATGGCCGCGCGAGTCAAGGAGCTCACCGGAGCGGAGATCATGGCCAGTCTATGGCCGAGTGTTGAAGATGCCAGTGTCAATTATGCTACGATGCAGCTCGATGGCCTCTTGTCTGCCACCCGATCTGGTCCCGGCACTACGGACAGTTGGAACGGGAGTTATATCAGGAATTATGACGCAACTAATCCGGCGGCTCGGAAGTTCTTGTGGTCACAATTGTATGAGAACTACTATTCGAACGGCATCAAGAACTTTTGGAGTACGTCATGAACCGCACTACAAATTGGGCCACACCCGCTAATCTCTCCCAGTCGACCAAGCAGACGGTGGTAATCTTGGCGAGGCATACGAGAACAACGGACAATCTGGTGAGTAGGTGAGATGCGACTGGCCACGGCCAAATGCTGACGTGCAACAGTGAGTGTCGCTCCAGGACTGACTTGCTCGTCAACTTGGAAGGTATGTTGCATGACTAGCAACTAACTCCATCACAGAGCCTCATCGAAAGCATCCCCTATCCTCTCGCAGATGTTCTCTACTACGCCGGCACACAAAAATCCATCGGCAAACTCTATCCATGGGCGCATCAGCAAGCCATCGAGGAAGGTACCCGCAACGCCACCGGCAAACAGCAGGGTCAGCCCTGCGACTACGTATCACTGGCTCGTTCGGGCTACATCGGCAGCCAACGCTTCTGCAGCATGATCTGGAGCGGAGATTCCACCGCCGTGTGGGATACGCTAGCCTCTCAGGTATCTGTCGGATTGTCCGCTGCCGCCACCGGCTGGGGTTGGTGGACCCTCGATATCGGCGGGTTCCAAGCCGACAGCACGGTCCCGTGGTCGAACAATATCGACGATGATCGCTACCGAGAGCTGTACGTCCGCTGGCAGCAGTGGGCTACCTTCTTACCCTTCATGCGGAATCACGGCTCGCGAGCATGCAACTTCCAAGATGCTTATACTTGCAATAACGAGCCGTGGACGTACGGGGCGAGCAACACGCCGATCATCGTCTCGTACATCAACCTCCGCTACCAACTGGGCAATTACCTGACCTCCATCTTCGGCCAGCTCTCCGCAACAGGCCGGATGATCATGCGGCCGCTATACATGGACTTCAGCATCACGGACCCGAACGTGGTCGCGATGACGAGGAACAATAGCAATGTGACGACGCAGCAGTATATGTTCGGACCCCGGCTGCTCGTGACGCCGGTGACGCTGCCGAATGTAACGGAGTGGGCTGTGTACTTGCCGAATACTGGAGCTGGCAACGGCACGAAGCCTTGGACGTACTGGTGGACGAATGTTACGTATGCTGGTGGTCAGACAGCGACTGTGCCGGCCCCGCTGGAGCATGTGCCACTGTTTCATCTTGGGAGCAGGGCTGATGTGCTGTCGGGGAACGTTTTCTGAGGGTGAGGAGCGTAGCTGGGGGTATGGTTATACGTTCCCGCCGGTCTATTCGACGATATGTCTACCCCGTGTATAGCAATGGCACTTAGGGAGGTGCGGAGGAGAGGAGAAGACAAGAGAAGAAAAACCACTCGTTTCACCTGATACTACATCTCTGTAACTCTCGAGTTACTACAGGCAGTATACTCGATGATACGGAAAGTAGCCTTCTCCGCCAGATAACGTAAAACGGAGTATATGCTTTTTGGCCATTGCGTGCCTTCCCGTGAGCGTCGCCACCCCGCTCCGTCTCCATCTCCGCCTGAAGCATGTGAGACGTCATTGTTTTGACCGTAGGCCCCACCATGGCCCACTAAATTAACAGCACATGTCTGTTTCCTGCTGCCTCCAGGAGAAAACGCCCATGCCATCAAAGAAGACCGTTCAAACACCAGCACCAAAGCCCGCAGCCTCGTCGAAAGCAGAGCTTGAAGCCATCAGATCATATCTAGCACAGAAGCCTGACTTTTAGAGACTTATCGCCGAAGCGAGACAGCATACGACCGATCGAAATCAGGAGGGCATCGCAGCAGAAGAAATTCCAGTCCAGCAAGCAGACCCAGACAGCATCGAGTCCACGAAGGCAGGAGAAGTGAACATATAAGCTAAGCACCATAACATCGACAACCATGTCCGATACACCCAAGCAAGATGGTTCGGACCGTACGTTCAACCCGCTGGGCCGTTCCCAAAGGCTTCAAGACATATATTCCTAGTGACTCCAGCTAACATCCCTTCTGCTCAAGAGCTCCAACACCCTGAATCAATTAAGGACTTCAAGAGTTCCGCCCAGCACGCCGCGGACAAGAAGGTAGCATCGACCGACGACCACAAGGGCAACCTGGGCCCGGTGATGGCGCAGGATCTCGGGGAGCCGGCGAGCAAGGAGGAGTCGAGGAAGAGGGCGGCGGAGTTGAATAAGTAGGGAGCAAGAGGTTTTGGGGGAGCTGGCATTGGGCGGGTGCGTGTGGTAATGCATGGCATAGTGTGGCGCGGGATGGCCTGGCATGGCACGGCGTGATCAGATGGGTGACGCGTTGATATCGCCAACATGAAACGGGCGTACGAGGTTACGTTGACATAGTCTTTGACATACACCTCATAGACAAAGCGAAGGTCCAAGTGCAGACGACATGATATTGATCCAGGAACTTTGCCCCATGTGAGCTGAGTGAGGTTTATGCTAGATTGTCCGTCTCCTCTCTGCTTCTCCACCGCACGGTGTGACATCAAGCCCACTCCTGATCGCCCTCCTCCAGCTGCCAATACGAAGTCTCCTCTGCTTCCTCTTCCCCAGGCGACGGGGGCCACCATCGCCGTCGTTTGGTCTGCTCGACGTCTGCACTAGGGACACACTCCTCAATCCCCTGGATCTCCTTCAACGCAGGGAGCCGATCAGAGCACAACTCAACCAGCTCCCCAATCGCCTCGTCGTACTTCGGCACTTGCCCCCGAGTATATCCGCGAATGAGAAGAAATTTCAAGTTCTTCGGCAATGCCTCAACAAGACGGAATGGCGTCGCCGACTCCGGTGGACCGAGAAGCAACTTAACGCCCAGCCTCAGATGGGTGAGCTTCCCAAAATCATGCAAGGAGCCAATGGTATTGCTGTACTCCCGAGTATCTGGGAGACCATGGACATGCAACGGCCCGGTCGAGTCTCTCTCGTCCAACTTGAACCACTCATCATACCAGTATGGCGGCCCTTCTGTGAGTTCTGCAGGGTACTCTTCGTGATCCTCCCTATCGTAACTATCATCCTGCAGCATATCATCAACGTCAACATCCAGCTTCCGCAGACTGGCCCGCTGATCCCACAGCGCTTTGCCCAGTGTCCGGGCGGAGAACAAGTAATGCCCGCCATCACTGCTATCTCGCCCGCCTACGGAGTGACTGAATTCCTCCAAGTGCTTCGGCATCCGGATCAGTGGCGCGATGATGCTACTGGGCAGCATGGAATGGCCGACGTGGATGGCTTTGAGGTTCGAGGTGTGTGGCGGGAAACGCTCCAGATAGTCGGCTCCGCCGTTGATCGTGATGCCGTCCACGGCGAGGCTCTCGATGGCGGGTAAGCGGTGGAAGAGCCGCAGCTCTCCGAGTAAGTCCACGTGGGAGTAGCATCGGCCATCGTTCCACCAAAGACCGACCTCTGGGAGTAGTCGTACGTGTCGCAGTCGCTGGAGGTGTTTCTCCGGTAGCTTGCCGTAATTGTTCCGTAGTAGAGTGTGCCGCAGGATGTGGGCTCTGTATGGAGCTTGCGGATCCGCATTGTAGGCGAATGGGCAGACGCTGTAGGTCAGGCTCTCGATGTTCGGACAGTGCAGGAGTACCAGAGGTGCGGCGTGGTGCATGAACTCATCGTCTCGCAGGCCAATATAAGACTGAACGTGCCTTTGCTCCGGGTCCGCGTCGAATTGCGCATCTCGCTCAGTACGCACGCCACGATCATGCCAGGTCAAGTGCTTGACGACCTCGTCCTCTGATAGTCCATGCTTCGCCTCATCGCCCTCCAGATCCAGTACGCGTAATGTGTCGCGAAGCGGATGGGTATCCTCGACCCCACGCAGCCGTTCGCGCTCTTCGTAAGACCTCGTGTACTTGTTGTACGTGGGAAAGAAGGAACCCTCGCGGATCCGTTTGAGCTTTACCACGGCTTCCTTGACGGTGTCCAGTGCCGGCGGCTGCGTGTACGACGCTTCGAGTAGCTGGTATATCCGCTCGCAGTCATTGCGATCCGATACTCGCACCCTGGACCATGAGGGGATCTGTGAGATGCGACTGTTTCCGAGCTCGGGGGAGCATGAGTTGGCGAGACCGGAGGCGGGACACATATCCTGGAGACATACCGTGCGGAAGCCCCCCCGGAGAGAAGCTACGGTCGGCCTGAGCAAGGACAGCGTCAGAGTGGTGCCTAGGTAGCGAAAAAATAACCCCAGCGGCCATGGGGACATTATTGATATCAAGGACCGAACGGATCAGTCAAATGATGGGGTTACACGGGATCGCTTGAGCACAGACAAAGTCAAGGTTGCTGGGTGTATATATCTGTGCATTTGTAGGAGGTCGATCTCCAAAGGTGAAGCTAAGTAAGGCGCCGAGACCCACACCTCCCTAGGCTTCTTACCGCTCATCACCTTTGCATCGCGAGCGTGATAAGTCAGGGAGCATTGGCCAGAGTATGAGGGAGAATGGAGACGAAACGTCCAGCTGCAACGATATGTGGCACACCAACAGCAGCCAGCGGCGAGACCCAGTGAAATCCACGTGCAAGGGAGCGTACCCACACACTGCCAAGTGCCCTACCCTATCTTACCCACTCCACGCTCGCCACGCTCGCTAGACCCACAACCGGCCCCTCACGACGACCTCGCATTAATGATATCGACAAACGCCGGCTTCAAACTCGCCCCCCCAACCAAGAACCCATCAATATCCCCCTCCTTCGCCAACTCCCCACAATTCTTCTCACTCACACTACCCCCATAGATAATCCTCGTCTTCTCCTGCGCCTCCCCGCCGAGCTCCTCCCCCATCCACTTCCGGATCGCGGCATGCACCTCCTGCGCCTGCGCCGCGCTGGCCACCTTGCCCGTCCCAATCGCCCAGATAGGCTCATACGCCACGACGATCTTGCTCCAGTCCTTGACCTCCTTCGCCACGGCCGAGAGCTGCGAGGTCACGACTTCGATCGTTTTGTTCGCTTCCCTCTGCTCCAGCGTCTCGCCGCAGCACAGGATCACTCCGATGCCGCCGTCGATCGCCGCGGACGTCTTCTTGGCAACGAACGCGTCGCTCTCCTGCAGCACAACTCTCCTCTCGCTGTGCCCAAGCAGAGTCCAGGTGATGTTGCTATCTTTCAGCTGCGTGACGCTGATCTCTCCTGTGAAAGCCCCATTGGGTTTGTCGAAGACGTTCTGGGCCGCGACTTCGATCCCGGAGCGGAGGTGCTCGCGGGCGAGCAGGAGGTAGAGAGCTGGGGGAGCGATGACGATCTCGGTATTGGGGTCGCATTTCGCGTCGTTGAGGTGCGAGACGATGGATTTGATGCTGTCGATGTTGCCGTTCATTTTGAAGTTGCCGCCGACGAAGAATTGGCGAGGCATGTTGGGTGGTTGTTTGGGTGAGAAGGTGGCTGCTTGTCGCGTAGTGTTGGATGAATTAATGGAAGATGCTGGCGGTGTGGTACGAATGTTGGAGTGTTTGGAGTGCTTCTGGAGAGCTCGAGAAATTGTGTGGATGAGGGGCTGTTGGTACGTGGGGCTCAACACACGTCAGAAGCTCGATGCCCAATGGACACTCAGTGAAATAGCATCGAATATTCCAAGAATTACGAAGAGGTCGTAAAGTTGAGAGGTAAATGTGCTTGGTTGTAGGACATGCGCTACCTACATCGCGTCCCCAAGACCTACCATAGCCTCGGCGACGCCAGCGAGAGCTCTGAATACACCCGGCCTGCTCCTTGGTCCGCACAACGACAGCAGCAGACGGACGGTAATGATTCTTTTTGGGACTACCTACCGTCCAGCCTACTCATACAACCATCGCCACCCTCCCAGGTCAATCATGTTCCTGGGTAGAACGCGAGACCCGGGAGCGACCACTCGCAATGACGAGAGAGCAACGTAATACACGCGTAAAGAAACGGAACCTCCCCGTATCGTATCCTCATCGAGCGCTGGCTGTTCTTGCTGTGTGTCGAGGTCGTGTGCGAGCCGGTGCTTACCCTTTGAGGAGGTAGTCCGACTCACCGTTTGGTCGCTCAGTTCTGCTCGTAGTCTCGGTGTCCATCTGCACGTAAGGTATCTGTCGGCTTCGCCTGTGCTGTAGTGAAGAGCTGTTCCCGGTCTGTCAGTGCCGTACTTTACCTCGCAAGCGCGTTTCGCTGTTAGTGGGTCTTACCATGCACCGTCGAGTGCTGCACAATCAGTACCGTCTCCGGGACCTCGAGTCGTCATACCCACTCCCACCACCATCGTAAGGCCGCTTTTGCCCGCTCGAATACCCGCCACTACCGCCTCCTCCGGCACTCTCATCGCGGTCGCGATACCCACCGCCCCTTGGGGGCAAGGGCTCGTAGTTAGCATTGCGGCCGCCTCGATCGTCGTACCCGCCACCTCCGCCAGAGTATCCGCCGCCGCCTCCTGACCTCGGCCCTGCAGGCGCGCCATCCGGAGCACCGTTGAATCCGAGGCCGCCTCGTCCGCCACCATAACCACCGCGTGGAGCATACCCACCGCCGTCCCTGCCACCGCCATATCCACCACCATATCCACCACCCCGGTCGCCCCCAAAGCCGCCCCTAAACCCTCCTCCTCTTCCTCGATACCCACCGCCGCCACGATCGAAGCCGCCGCGGTCGCCACCATATCCACCCCTGAAGCCTCCTCTGAAGCCACCCGGCCCTGGGGGCGGCCCACCGAAGCCCATAGGTCTCGGAGCCGGCGCTTTAGTGTAGTGTCGCCCGCCGAGGCCACCGCCGAAACGCTTCGGTCGCCAGCCGGAGACCGTACGACCGCGCTCCACGTCGACGAGCACCTTCTTCCCGCGGATGACAAGGTGATCGGTTTCTTTGTAGGCCGCTGTAAACATCACATCAGCACCCGTTGCACGATCACAACCACAAGAGAGCAGCCATCGTACCTTTCATGTCCTGCTCCCGATCGAACACCACGAATCCGTACCCCATGCTCTTCCCCCGTCTACTATTCTTGTTGACCTTCTTAGGGGACGTGTCGCTCTCCCCAGTATCCACCACGATCCTGATCCGATCAATCGGCCCAAACCGCCCAAACTCCCTCTCCAGATCCTTGATGTCCGTCTCATAGTTCAGTCTCCCCACGAATAACGTCCTGAACGGGTCACCTCGCACATTCGCATCCTCGGTCGGCTTGAACAGCTCCTTGAACCCGTCGCCGGTGATGTACTTATGGTGCTGCTGTTCCTCCTGTGTGCGGCGGTCTTTTGCTTCGAGCCAGGACTCGGTGGGTTGGTAGTCGCCAAATTCGTCGTTGAGGTGCGGGAGGTAAGCGGCGACGCCGGTGATGGCGTGGGTGCGGCGTTCTTCGGGTGGGTGATCGGCCGGAGGATGGTAGCGGAGGGGTGGGCGGGCGGCGAAGAGGGCGAGGAGGTTCGGAGGGAGTTTGTCTGTCATAATTGAAGGTGGAGGAGCAGGCTAGAGGTTGGATTGAGCGCGCTGCCTGCGACGCGCTGTCAGTGAAGTCACGTGGGGCGCGCGACGTTGATGGCGGCGACACGGCAGTGGCACGGCAGAGACGGCGTGTCGGCAAGGTGTGTGAAGGTGTTGGTAATGAGCGACAGGAAGGGTATGCGAACGCGTGATGATGTTGCAAGGTTCAAAGTGTCGTGTGGTGGAGAAAGGAGGATTTTGTGCTCGCGTAGAAGTGGAAAGCGCGGACCTCCGAAGAAAGAACTCCATCCCGAACCGCGACAACCTCTCCTCGACTCTCGCAAGCCACTTGGCCATGTCAACATGCCCTTACAAGCACTACGGACGGTAGCAAAGTCCCAAGTACGCTTCTACATCTACTACTTCACTCGCAAATACTGACGTTGAATTCGCAGAATGGGGTGGGAGCCTTCATCCTCCAGTGCAAGCGCCTCGACTTCCACTATTGCGACTGGGCCGGCAGCAGTCGGGGCATGAAGTACGCCTAATTTTCCCATCCTTCACACTTATCGTATCCTACTCTAATACTCTCTCGCCACAGCGCCTTCCTCAAACACCACCTCCCCCTCTTCGCCGCCCAAAATCCCTCCATCGAAATCTCCGTCTCTCCCCGCCGCGGCCATCACCCCGTCATCAGAGGCCAGTACATCAACGGCCGCGAGAAAGCGATCTGCGTGCGGAATATGGAAGCCACAGAGGTCGCGCAGAAAGTGGAGCTGCTGAAGACCGCGAGTGGGGAGAAGTTGAAGCGGGAGCGAAAGCCAGTGAGGAGTTTCAACGAGAGTGTGAGGGGTGTGTGGAGTCCGTTTCATGGGCAGCAGTATAAGATATGAGTGTTGTATGAGTATCGGCCTGGACTAGAGTGTACATAAATGGGCTGCATTGCGTGCAGTTTTTAGGCTTTGTGCAACGACTTGACCGGCCCTGGTCTGAGTCCTCAGCTCCCACTCTTTGTGTGCTTAATCCGTATTTCTTAGATCCGATGCCTAGGTGTGTGTGTGGTAGCGTTGCCCTGTATTGCAGGCACGGCTTTGGAGCGCATATGGTAAGAATGAAAGGCAGGCCGACCGTTGGGTTTACCGCGAAGAAGCGAACGCTTAGAGCGGGCAAGATCTAAGGGCATCATGTCTCGTTGGGTCGCATTTCTTATTGAACTGGGTCTTTGCAGGAAGGGGTGCGCCCCCACAGCAGCACGGCGGCCACTATGCCTGTTGGAATCGAGGACTACGCAACGCAGGAGTTCGCAAGGCTAGCTGCGAAGCCTGAGAGAGAGTCCAACGGTCCAGGGCCGTCGCAACGCAGGACACCAACTGTGATCGACCGCACCAGAAACGACGAAGCAGAGGTTGCGCTGAGCCAAAGGGAGACGGACAAGAAGCGCAACGGTGCAAGAGTGTGGCAGTTGACGGGAGCTTGCTTCGTCGAAGAGAGCAGACCGAAGAGGACCTGGGAGACCGGCTCGAGGCAGTGAGCTCAGGAGGCAGCTGCGAGAGCTGAAGAAGAGGAAGCGGAGACTGATTCCAAAATGCGTCATGGCGTGGACTATTTATACCGTTGGATCTAGGATGTCATTGATTTGGGTCTCGCAACGCTTCCAATGACGGGGAGCTGATCCGTTCGCCACCTTCACCATCATGCCTATTTGATTCAGAGGATCGGGGGCCGCGAGGGCGAATGGTCACCGAATCTTTTTCTGTCGTGATGCGGTGCTGCCGTTGAGTGTAACCTTCATGTTGACGTGTGGTCCAGATCAGATCTTGGCATATGAAGCTCGCCATGTCGGCAATTGAAGGCATCCGCCAAGAGCCGACTGTCCGTGCCGACTTTACCTCTTTCGTCCAACATGAGGTGTACTCCGTACATCCCACATGCACTCATTCCCGATTCGAAAGGTGATAAGAATGTGGTCTGCATCGACGGGGCTTAGAGCTCCTTATGGCACGGAGACATGACCCCGGTAGGCGGTACGATTAAGAGGTACGCGCTTACCGGCTAAATGCCATGTGCGGCATGTGCATGCACCACGAGCAGTCGCATATGATAAGCCCGGCGTAGGAAGGAAAAGAAATCCTCATAAGGCTACTAGACGCCCTGTTCAACCTGTGATGATACGTGTGTCTTCGCAGAGTACTGACAGCAGCCATGCCATACCTCAACGGCCACCAGCCAGCCTTGACCGAGGAGCAGAAGCAGTTCTGGCTCGAGCACGGCTACGTCAAGATACCGAAGTGCTTCACGCGCGAGGCCTCGGACGGCTTCACACATTCCATCTGGGCGAGGCTGGGCGCGGATCCGAATGACAAGTCCACATGGCCAACGGAGAAGATAAACATGCCGGGTCACACCGTAGTGTCCTGCAAGGAATTCGCACCGAAGGCCTGGGCTGCCATGTGTGAATTGGTGGGTGGCGAGGACAAGGTCGCCGACTTCTGCAAGGACTGGAAGGATGGGTTTATCCCCAATTTTGGTAAGCCGGAGTACAGCCCAGACGATGATCTCGACTTGCGGACGCTTGACAATTGGCACAACGATGGCGACTGGTTTGTGCACTTCCTCGATAGCCCGGAGCAGGCGCTGCTGGTCATCCCACTCTTCAGTGACATCAAGCCAAAGGGCGGCGGAACCGTGCTCTGCACTGACGGCGTGGGACTCGTAGCGAGGTTGTTGGTGAGACGAAGTGGCAAATCCGCTTTATACTGGGCAATAATCTGACTTACCCGTAGCATGAACGCACCGACGGCACCCTCCCCAACCTGATGCCTCGCGGAACTCCTGACCTACCCAAAGACCACCCGGACCGGAGACGGATATGGAATACCTGGGTCCGCGACCCGTCACTGACCCGCGATGAAAGCTTTTGCGAGGCCACGGGTGAAGTCGGCGACGTTTACCTCTTACATCCCTTCATGCTGCACTCGGCTTCCCGCAATCTGCGCCGCGACATCCGAGTCATCACGAATCCGCCAGTGTCGTTGAAGGAGCCCTTCAATTATGACGGCAAGAATCCGAACTTAGTGGAGCAGAAAACTTTGCGGGACTTGGGTAGGCCTGAGGGGATGCCGGAGTGGAAGATTATGTCGCCTAGGGAGCGGCTGGTACCGGATCGGATTAAGGTGAGTCTCCTCACGTGCACTATTAGACGATGTGCGGGTTATGGCACTCGTGCTGACGGCTTAGCAGATACAGCAGGAAATGAAGCGGAGGGAGATGGAGAATCTCAAGACGCAGGGAGTTGCTGTGACGGCTCTGGAGGGAGCCAGGGAGCTTGGCAACGACTACCCATCATAGCCTGCTAATAGCGAACAATTCTACTTCGTCTGAAACAGCTGCAGGCGAAGTACTTCGTGAATCCGGCACGAGACTTAGGGGCTCGATGGCAAGAGGGCCCGTAGCAATGAATGTCAAACAAGTACTTCTAGTGATGGGTTATTAACAACAGACATCCCTTCCGTGGTTACAGGATTGCGAATGTCGGCCGCGTGCCGACAATCAACTTACGCAACCCTACCAGTCGATGGAGCAGTACCAAGGAACAACTTCATGAGCGACAAGACTGAGCACTCCCGAGCACTCCAATGTCTCCCAATTCGGCGTAACAGTGGACTGCGTGCGCGGAACCTCACTGCATACGGCCCTTGTGGAGGATGAGATTGCGTGGCTTTCCCACAGTAGTGACGGAAAGATGAAGAGAGTTGTGACTGACACGATACAGGCAGAAGGCGACGCGGAGTTGGCTTTCACCCGTATGCCTCGCGGACAGCATGCTGCCACTCTGGGCCTTCTCCGACGACCATGTACTCCGTACGACCAACGAAGAGCAGGTGTCGTTGGGCTGGCGGCCCACGGGTTCAAAGTGCATTAAAGTACAGAGGCAAGCCGAATGCATGTGTAAAATGGGAGAACGCTCGACCCATCATCGACTGCATTACCAGCATCTTCCGCCTAAGTATACATTACGTGGCCGTTTCGAACAAAGCGCAAAAAGCGAGGGCAGCAGTCAAGCCTGACTTCCATTCACCGAGCACCTTTTCACCTGCGCCCAGCGCCTATACGCCTGCCCATCACGCGATCTTACAACATCGCAACCAGTACAGCGGCTCCAGCGACAATAGCACCCAATGGCTTCTGCGCCGGGGCGGCGTTGGTAGTCTGCTGTGCGGGCTTAGGAGCAGAAGAACTGGCAGAGCCGGCGGAAGAAGCCGAGTTCGTGTTTACTGGGACGGGTGTCTGTATCACGCAATGCATGTCAGGTTGAAGTATGGGGTGGAGTGGCGCATTTGATACCGGTCGGTTGGAGGGTCGACTTACCGTAGCGGTATAGCTTGTCTGAGTGATCGCTGCTGAGGAGGAGAGAGCGGCTCCGGACGTCGCGAGTGTGGTACTAGTTGGTTTGGACGAAGCCGAGTAGCTTGGCGCAGAGGTACCCGAAGAGTGTGAGGATGGCGTGGGGTATGCGGAGGGAGAAGAAGGCGCCGATGAGGCCGGGAGGGCAGACGATGGTGACGAAGCAGACATCATGGACGATTTCGACGACGCGGACGGTGCGGTAGGCGCGACGGGTGTCGAGAGCGGCGAGACAGCGTAGGGTACCGAGATGGTCTCGGTGTGTGAAGCCTCCTACGAAGGGGTAAGTCAGCTCATCCGTTCGATTCACTTGAACGGGTGAGGTACTCACGGTAATAGGCAACATGGAAAACGACAGCGGGCCCGACTGAGTATTGACCGGCACCGGGATAGTCTCGGTGTGCGACGCCTCCGTGATAGCCAGACTGGAGAACATTGCCGTGCCGCTGGAGGTGCTCACGGGAGCCGCCGACGCCGACGAGGCCGGTGGAGAGGTGCTGGAGGATCTCGCCATGGTGCTGCTGGACATGCTGACGGGAGCGACGGATGCCGATGAGACCGGATGGGAGGTAGATGTAGAGCACGAGGCGCCGACCTGTGGCTGTCCGTCGACGTACTCGCAGATTGAGGAGGCCGTGGCGCTGGCTGCCGTGAGCTGGCCGTCGGTCTTTTCGCTGACAGTCTGCGCGAGGGCGGCTGTAGCCAGGAGGAGTAGAGTGGCGATGGTGCGAGTCATGGTTGCTATGCTGAGGGTGGGCGTTGTGTGACTCGGTGCTGGTCTGCGAACGAGGATTAAGTAGGAAGCAGGATCGTAAACGACAGTTCAACAGTCAACGTCCGACGGTGAGGAAGCTGAAGCAGCATGCTCACAGCAAGCTGGACGAGTCTTATATGATGGTGTAGACGTACTCTCACTCCCCTCAGCTGTGCTGCAACGCCTACCTCTTTACGCAACCACTACGGCAGCGGCGCTGACACACTCCAGCCATCTCCAAATGCGTCCACACAACTGAAGGCGTTTCGCTGTCGCATTCAGAACAAAAGCACGGTACATATCCCCAATGACATGCAGAGACATGGGCGAGCTCATGCATGTAGCGACGTCCACGCTTGACATGGAGCGTAGTGGTTGGTTGGTAGGTGAGGGGAAAGCTTGTTGTGTGTATACATGTAGTGTACATGCACATGGGATCAGTCTTGCATGATGCAGGCGGCGCTTTCGGCCATTGGACAGGGGTTGGAGGCGTGCTGTGTTGCGTCGCTGTCGGTCACCGCATCTCAATGAAACCACTCAGTCAGGTCTGAGGTGTATCAAGGGATCGGAAGAAAAACAATGCGTCTGATGCAAGGCAGGCGTCTCCGTTGTGGCGGTTGCACAGTAGGACTGTATGGAAGCGTCGTCTTGAGGATTACTATCATTTCAAAAAGGTAGCAAATGAATCATGGCCCCCGTTCCAACGCCGGCGCTATGAGAACCTCAAGTCCAAGATCTATATAAGACCTGCAAGCGCGACACCAAAGACACCTAAAAGTACCTGTGGCACCGCCGTCGCTATCGCCGCAGAACCAGACGATACACTCTGAGCAGCTGCGCTCGTAGAGGCAAAAGTGGCAGAGGGTCCAGGGTGGATAGCGGTCGCTGCATTGCCAGTACCAGATGAAACGGATGAAGCGGCTCCAGATGTTGCGGTAGAGACCGTAGAAGCAGCGGCAGCGGCGGCGGTAGTTGACGTGGAAGCAGCGGCGGCGGCGGTAGTCGGAGTGGTAGCAGCAGTCGCGGTCGCTACGCTCGTGCTCGAGACAGATGTTGATGAAGTTGAAGAGCTCGACACAGATGCCAGTAAGGCCGAGGAGCTTGACGATGTCGAGGTTGAGACTGAGGCCGACGTAGAAGTCAAGGACGTCAACGTTGAGGTCAAGGATGCGGACGTCGAGGTGGTCGAAGGTGTGACGCTCAGCACGCTGTCAACAGCAGCGTTCACGCTGTTGTACTGCGTCTGTAAGCTGCTGTACTCGGAGCTGAGGCTCGACCCCGCTGTTCCAGTCGCAGTTGCCGCTTCGCTCGAGACCGATGCCAGAGTAGCAGATGCCTCTGCTTGCTGCGACGAGACTATGGAGTTGAAGAGCGCTGTGTTGGTGCCGAGGTGGGAGGCGAGTTCAGAGATGCCGCCATTTGCGTCTGTGATTTGGGCGAAGGCGGGAGCCACGAGGGCGAGGACGTGGAGGCTGGAGGCGCGCATGGTTTCGTTTCCCTTTGTCGCGTTGGTAAGAAGGTCTTTGGGACGAGTCGAAGGGAGTCGGAATTCCGGTATCGTCGATGTTGTTGCGTATATGGAGGCGGCGGGCGAGCGGACACTGTGTGATATCTATATGATCAGGTTCAACCAAGTACTCTCGCTTATCACCGCTGCTTGCGCGGCCATATGGTGCACTGCCCTGATCTACAAGCTGACGCTGCCGTTGTTATCGTGAGCAGTCATGATGTTGCTTCGGCTCCGCCGCCCGAAAGCCTGCTGTCTGCTATCCCGAAGCCGGGCCCGCAGTATCGCCACATCTGGGATCGCTTCTCGACGACTTAACATGTTGATAGTCTCCAGGCTACGAGGAGAGGAGAGGGCGACTATGGTCGCTAGTGCCAGCCTGGCTCATCCTATTTCCGGTGTGACGAGGCGAGCGCACTGGCGATGAAAGACGTTGGCTGATGATGAGGTGAGACGTTGATCAGGGACTCCCCTTGCGCCGACCCGACGAGATGCCTCGGGCAGCCATCTCCGCCCCCACCCTCACCCCCACCTCCCCTCCTCTTCCGAAGTGCTTGGGAGATTGGACGGATCATGAACCGCGACGTTCGTCCTGTCCGGACACTGCCAACGACCGCCGCGAACAATGGTGACCCCCGTCAATGACGTCCACCGCCTCGATGGCTCCGCCCAGCCAAATCTGCTATGGCGGCATCCATCGCCGCAGGACACCCGGATGTGGGAATTCTTGCAACGGGTGAACAAGCGATACCACAAGTCCTTCACGACCTACGACGACCTGTTCCAATGGAGCATCAAGAACATCGAACAAGTCTGGGGTGAGATATGGGAGTACTGCGGCATCCGGGCGTCGCAGCCATACAAGACGGT
>NAJQ01000357.1:0-29408 GCA_005059865.1 Friedmanniomyces simplex
AACCAGCTGTACGAGCAAGCCCAGCTACGCCGGAACAGCTTACAGCAAGACACGCGCATGGAGCAGGCCGACGCGACGGCCGGCGCAGACCGCGACGACATCAGCGTGAGCATGTCCATCGAGGAGACGGAAGAGCACGCCGCGCTCCGCCACCACGACGACGCGGCCGCGCTGTTCGGGCACGCCGAGCACCTGAAGGTCCCGTCCTCGCCGCCCCTGCTCATGGACTTCAGCAGTCCCATGATGCAGCCCCAGAGCGAGCTACACCTGGACGCTGTACCCTCGCCCCTGAAAGAAGCGAGCCGGGTGATCGACGAGCAGACGGAGAGTAGCATGTTCCTGGACCATCTTCCCGCCTCCGCGCACCGGGAGCCGGCGGCACTGGTGGACCCGGCGTTTTTCGCGTGGGACGCCCTGCAGAGCCCGGAGAATGTCGAGTTGGCTGAGTTGGACGACATGTTCGATGCGTATTAGCCGTCGTTAGCGCGTCGTAGCGCGTCGAGGGTCTCGTTGAGAGGATCCGGATGCTGTTGGAAGCTTTCCTTCCTTGCGGGAAGGGAAATTTCTCGCTGGGGCTTTTCTAGAAAGGAGAATTGTGCGGGATCAGGCAGGTGGTTGAGAGGTAACAGATTGTAGCAGTAGGTAGATTTTTGGGGTTGGACTGAAGCGCGAGCTCGGGAGAGTGTTTTGGCTGACACGGCGTGCTGGACTCGCTGGTGGCTTGAGGGATGAGGTGGAGGAGGGAGAAACATGTTGTACGAGTATGTTGTAGCAGATACAAGTGTGATAGGGCCTGGGGCTGGGACTGGGGCTACACGCGCTGGAGGGAGAGGGCTCCGCAGTGCGGTGACTGGTTCATGCCTTGGCGAGCACAATGGAAGAGACTCGTGACTTACATCATTGACCCTGTCCTCCGCCCTCGAGACAATTCACTAGCTCCTTTTCCTGCTCTTGCCGTTCGCACCCACTAGGCACCTGGGTTTTCCAGGTGAACCCGCGGTCGAAATGGCGCGTTCCAGGTCCTTGACTCACCGGCTTATCAACGCCGCCACGCGCCACAAATATCTACATTCGAAGGAGACGTGGATATTTCGGGGCCGTAGCAGGGGCTGGCGTGCACGTCCAAAGTCGTCGCGGAAAGGACAAAGGGGGGAAATAGGCCGAGAACGCAGCGCTCCGTCCGGCCGGCCCGAGAGTTCAAGAAGCAGCGAGACGCCATAACCACGAAGACGACCAAGCCATTATTGCCCTTGGCCGGTTCATCAGTTGCGCGGCTGCTGAGATCAAGTGGAAAGTCCTCTTGACATGTGATTTGTCTGGTGGAGAGGCTGGCAGGCTGGGGTGAATGGTCACGTCTGGTTTCCATCCGCCGCGGGCGGTGAGAACGGTGCGGCTGGAGGTTCTGAGCATATATTCTTATTCTTCCTACATATAATTCCCTCGGTACGAGGACTTATCGTCTTTGCCCCTCTTGCCGTGACTGCGGTCTTTCGATCCGACGGCCTCGATGACCGGCACGCCTTGGCGTGGGATCGGACTGCCGTTGTTGGGGAGCGCACACGCTCTGCTCGGTCACCGTGGCGAGTGGGGCTCGCGGTGGGATGCAGTGTGCTGCTGTCTCTTGTCCGGGCCTGATCCTATACCGTAAGTCAGCCTCATACTTTGACATGCGCTGAACTAGCTGAAGAATGCGAAGTCGATGGTCGTGGGGTCAGGAAAAGGAATGTGGTATCAACAAGATTGGTTCTGCCCCGTCTTGAAACATATTGAACATTTGATCTCATCAGGGAGCATAGTGGGTAGGTAGCAGTGATGTCGAGAGAGAGTAGGGACGTACCGGCATGCAGGGGGTATGTTGCCGCGCTGCTGCATCCTCATATCTGTGTCAACAGCAGGATGGGCCAGCGGCTGAGGTATGAGGAGCAACTCTTTGCCCGTCAAGACTCTCGAGCTAACGCCTAGAAGGCCTTTTGTTCTCGCACATGCCTTCACTTCCACCCCAGCTTGCTCAGCCAGCCTCCTTGGTTCTCTTTCTCGCTCTGCCTCGTCGCCGCCACCGGCAAGCCGGCCCTAGCCTTCTTGACCGTGTCCTCCGTCGGCTTCAGCTCAAACACCCACGTGGTACCAAGGTGATGCCGCCTCTCACTCATAATCTCCAATCCGCTCTGCTCCGCCGCCTGCTCCACCAGTTGGCCAATCTCGCGATTGAACCAGCAACCATGGAGCTCAGCATGCTTTTCGGCGCTATTGTCGAGGACACGATTCAGCCACGGCAGGTAGCTCCTCCCGTGCTCCAGCAGCAAGATGCGGGACTCGGGTTGGGAAGTGTCCAGGTGGCGAACCATGTTGTCCAACAGCTCCGCGGGTGAGGCGGTACTGCACAAACCCATGGTCTGAATGATGGTGTCGTACTTCTTCCCGCTCGGCGCCAATGGCATATCGCCCAGCGCAGAACCCGTCATGAAGCGCACTTTCAAACCCGGCAGGAGCTTCTGCTGTGCCTTCTTGTTCCCGAAAAGCGCCACCCACTTTTGCCGGCACACTTCGACCATCTGCGGACTGAGATCGATGAAGCCCAGACTCTCCACCTTCGCATCTTTGCCCTCGATATCGTAGTAGCCCAGGTTCCTACCGGTCCCACAGCTGGCTTCCAACACGTCGCCATGACATTTCCGCGCGAGCTTCTTGCGCAGGCCATTCACGCCCATTAGCAGCTCTGAAAAGCCAACTTCGGAATCGAAGTTCGCGGCTGTGTAGTCATAGCGCGCTGCGACATCTTTCTGCGCGGCGAGGTCGGCGATATGTGGGTTGAGGCAAGGTTTGGAGGCGGCGAGGTAGATCTGGAGGCTGTAGAAGCCGATGCCCGCTGCGAGGGCGCCGAGGATCCATGGTGCGAAGCTTGACGGCGGTGTAGCAGGCGCGTTGGCAAGGGAGGAGGGCTCGCCTACTGGGTAAGCTGGGTCAATGGGCTGTGGTCGTGCGGTTAGGCGACGGGGTGGATGCGCGGTGCGGGCGGCGTATGCCCGGCGGAGAGAGCTGGCTACATAGCGGCGGTGGTGCAACAGAGCCGGCCGCATCTATGACAGACCTTGTTCCGAGCGTTCTGGTGCAATTATAGAAAGGATGGTGGTCTGCAAAGGCTACATGCATGTGATGGGTGCAGGAGGTATCATATCTGCCAAGCCTCGGGTCTGCATGCTTCTTCGAGCGGACTCCAACGCAAGACAGCTTCACGAGCCTTGGGTCTCCATCAGCATGCTCTTCCACGCCCTATGTAAGTACACGGACTAGTGTTGAACAGGTGCCTGCCTTTCTAGTCTTCTCTTCTTGTACAAAGCCAACTCCACTTCTCAGCTTAACGCTCACCTCCCCCAAATATCCACATTCCCGGACTTTCGAGTTCAATCCATCATGGCGGCCACTGGAACTATCCCCTCTTCCATCCTGATCGTAGGCTCCGGTGTTTTCGGCCTCAGCACGGCCTACGCTCTCGCCCAGCGGGATGCCTTCCAGAACAGCACAATCACTCTGCTTGAGCGTCTGGACTTCCCGGCTCCGGATGCAGCCTCCATTGACTCGTCCCGGATCATACGACCCGACTACGCCGACCCAGCCTACGCCGCTCTCATGTCGGAAGCGCACCCACATTGGCGGGGCGACTTCGGCGCTGAAGAACGCTATACGGAAGCTGGGCTCTGCCTGGTCCAGGACTCAACCGGTGACAGTGGGGACGATGCGGCGCACTACTACCTCGTCAAGGCACTGGAGAACGTGAAGTCACGGCTAGGTCTGAGGGTAGGTAGGCGGGAGGCGGGTGGCCAAGTTGAGCCGATGGAAACGCCGGAGTATGTGGCGAGGGTGACGACGAGCATGGGCGGCGACTGCGGGAGGCGGGGGTACGTGAACTGGACGTCTGGGTGGGCGGACGCTGAAGCTGGCATGAGGTATATGCGACAGCTGGTTGATGGGATTGGCAGGGTGAAATTTAGGACCGCAGAGGTGGCGAGGTTGCACTATGGCACTGATAGAGTGGAAGGCGTGGAGCTTGTGGGCGGCGAACGACTGTCCGCGGACCTGGTCGTACTCGCCACCGGCGCCTGGATGCCGAAGTTGGTCGATTTGAGGGGTATCGCGTCTGCTACAGGACAGGTGCTAGCGTATATTGATATCACGCAAGAGGAGCAGGACCGCTTCGGAAGCAATCCCACGCTTCTGTGCGAGACGAACGGCATGTTCATCATCCCGCCCCGTGACCGCGTGCTCAAGGTGGCACGACATGGCTACGGCTATGCGAACCCAACGACGATCCCTCACCCGGAGTGCCCCGGCGAGACCATTACAGTGAGCCTACCGCGAACGAAGTACGACGACCCAAACCTGAACATCGCCCCGGAAGGCGATAAAGCGTGCCGAGAGTACCTCGCCAAGTGCATACCCTCTCTCGCCGCGCGGCCCTGGACACATACGAGGATATGCTGGTATAGCGACACACCCACAGGCGACTGGCTCATCTCCTACCACCCTACTTATCGTAACTTATTCGTCGCGACGGGTGGGTCCGGGCACGCCTACAAGTTCTTGCCGGTCATAGGAGAGAGGATCGTGGATGTGGTGATGAGAGAGGAGAGGGATGAACTGGGGGCGGAGCTGGTCAAGAAGTGGAAGTGGCCTGCGCAGAGGAAGGAGGAGGACCACGTGTGGACTGATGACTGGAGGGGTGGGGTTAAGGGGATGATTCTGGATGAGGAGCTGGCGAAGGGAGAAATAGGCGGGTCCAGGAGCAGGCTCTGAACTTTGACGGCGTACGGGATGTGGCAATGCTGGGTTCGATAGGTCGAGTGACGTGCAGTATTTCGAAGATGCTAATGTGTCCGGCTGAGTCGAGTTACGAAAAACGCCTTCAAGACACTCTCGCCATACATCGGAGCTGCTGAGCTGCTCCTTGGCAAAGTAACGCCCACTCTACGAAGAAAGTCTGGTCGAAATGAGAAGCTGAGAAACTCTCACGTGTATCGATGTTTTGGGTTCTAACAATGTGCCCGACTGGCATTACTTGAAGCCCAGCTACGTCCGCTAGACAAGCCTCACCCTACCGGCCATCACAACCGCCCAACCTTCTCATCATACGATCTCTACCATGCTCTTCTTCCAGGAACCCGCAGATACCCTCCAAACGGCCGAACCCCTCCTACAGGCCATTCTTCAGGTACATTGACGCTCTTGGTCGGCGGAAGCTGCCACGTGGTCTCCGGTAATTTTACAAGTGGCGAAGGCTCCGACCCGGGCTTCATCAGTGTAGAGGATGACGACGCTACCGGCTCGAACGATGGTGAAGCTGCCAATAAAGCCAAGGAAGTCGCTGCCCGTATCTGCTCAGCTAGCATGGACGGCATGATGACTGAAGCGACTTGCACAGTGTCCGGGAGACTGGCTGACGTGGTAATCGGGCGTATGACTTGGTGTGGTTATAAGTGAGCGCTTTCCTTGGGCCGGATAATGAATCGGCTTCGTCTCCGTATTCGCGAGATTCGGGGGGTTGACGAATCGTATCAACATCGAGGTCCGGGTTCGTGATGCTACGTTTGCCAACAAAAAAGGCCTTGTATGTTTTTTCGCACCGTCGTCAGGGCGCAGTGAATGCGACCACCTAGCTACCGCGTCATGATGACTCCGGACTATTCAGTGCACATACATTGACGGGTGCCGCCAATGATTTAGATCTATGCTGGAGTGACTGTCTAAGCAGTCTTAATACATGACCAACATCTGCGATGCAGTGAGCTTGGAAGGAATCCAATGCCATCCGGTATGGTACATCCCAATGTCGAGACCCTGACTCGCTCGTGCCGCTTTCGGAGTGGCGGTCACTCACTGGCAAGCTGGGGCGGCAGGTTGGGGCTGGAGCTGACATCGAAGAGAGTGCCAAGGACGGCCTTGGAGCTCTTCCAGATCCACTGCAAGAGACGGCAGAGCGCGATTAACGGTTAGTGACGCCTACCGGTCGTTCGGTTGAAGGTGGATGTGAGGGAAGGGTCGGTTAAGGTGAAGGATCTGCGGACGTTCAAAACGCTAAGCTGTAACAGTCTTGCGATCGATGGTACGTAGCTGTTTGTGCGGGCTGTCGTGCTGTAAGAGACTCCTGCCTTCCATCCCTCCAGACACTCCAGTTGGATTCCGTAGATACAGAGAATCGAATTGATTCTGTCTTCAAGTCATAACATACTTCGGCCCCTCCCCCCCCTGCGGCGTCTGCCAATTGATATCCTGCGCCGGCACCTTAATATCGCACGTCTTGCAATGCACGCAATTCTGCGCATTAATCTGGAACCGCACCCCGATATCCTTCGTCTCGTCCTCGACATATTCGTACACGCCCGCGGGACAAAACCGGTTCTCCACGCCCTTGTACTTCGGCCACTGACTCTCGGCATGCTTCTCCCAGTCCGCGACTTGCAGATGGCACGGCTGGTCTTCTTCATGGTTGGTCCCCGTGCGGGAGACGGAGGTGAGGATGTCGAAGGAGATCTTGCCGTCGGGTTTGGGGTATTCGATTTTCTTGCATTGGTCCGCGGGTTTGGTGGCTTCGTGGTCGCGGTGACCGTGCTTGAGGGTCCAGGGGGAGTAGCCGCGGAGGACGTAGGCTTCGAGGCCGGAGTAGGCGATCCCGCCGTAGAGGCCCAGCGGGGTGTTGAAGGAGGGCCGCATGTTGCGGACTTGTTTCAGTTCGCGCCAGATGCTGCTGTTGCGCAGCTTCTCCTCGTAGTCGAAGAGGAAGATGGCGCCTTCGGTGTCTTTCGTGCCGGCCAGTGCGGCGTAGGCGGCTTCCGCGGCGAGCATGCCGGAGCGCATGGCGGTGTGCGTGCCTTTGATCTTTGGTACGTTTAGAAAGCCGGCCGTGTCACCGATCAGTGCACCGCCCGGGAATGCACATTTGGGTATCGATTGAAAGCCGCCTTCGTTCAGTGTCCGAGCGCCATACGAGATACATTTGCCACCTTCGAGGTAGTGTTTGTACATGGGATGGTGCTTCATCTTCTGGAACTCGCCGTACGGTGCTAGCCATGGGTTCGGGTAATCGAGTCCTACGACCAGACCGATTGAGACCATATTGTCACCGAAGTGGTACATCCAGCCGCCACCATATGTGTCGCTTGGTAATGGATAGCCCATCGAGTGTGCCACAAGGCCCTTCTCGAACTTGGCAGGATCAATCTCCCACACCTCCTTGATGCCCAGACCGTATGTTTGGGGTTGGCTGTCTCTCCGCAAGTCGAACTTCTTCGTCACCTTCTTCGTCAAGCTACCATGGCAGCCTTCGGCGATAAGTGTGCATCTCGCATGGAACTCCATCCCTCGTTCGAAGTTGTCCTTGGGCTTGCCGTTCCTGCCAATGCCAAGGTCATTGGTAGCTACGCCTTTGACGGACCCATCTTTGTGGTATAGCATCTCTGACGCCGCGAAGCCCGCATATACCTCCACGCCCACTTCCTCCGCTCTTTCGCCCAACCACTTCGTGAACTGGTTCAGACTGATAATATAGTTCCCGTGATTATTCATCTGCGGTGGCGCGGGAATGGGTATGCTGCTGTTCTTCGTCAAGAACCTCATCTTGTCTTTCGTCGCCGGTGTCGCAGGCTCGAAGCGATTCGGGTTGTCCTCGGAATTCCAGTCAGGTATGAGCTCGTTCAGCGCAGATGGCTCGACGACGTTGCCGGAGACGATATGGTCGCCGAGCTCGCCGGCCTTCTCCAGCAGTAGCACACGGAAGTCTTCATTGCCGGCTTCGTTGGCGAGCTGCTTGAGCTTGATGGCCGCGCTGAGGCCCGCTGGCCCGCCACCCACGATACAAACATCGACCTCGTCGCTTTCCCGTTCGATGGTGTTAGGGTCGAAGCTGTCATCTACAGAGGCGAACTTTCGTCGCACCGTACCCGATAATGCTCGTCTTTGCCCAGCAGTGACTGAAGCTGGTCGGTAGCCTCGGACGAAGCATTGTGATGCGATCGTGCTGGAGGCCAACCACCGTGGTGAGGCCTCTACTATCCGCGGAGCTCGAAGGACGTTGCGCCGGATGGCTGACGATGCGAGACTGGGGAGCGACATCTTGTGTAGTATGGTAGAAGGCGAACGTGAGGCTCTGAAAACGACCACGACCATGTCAAGTGCGTGTACGATCTCGATAGCCTCGGCATGTTGTCATACAGCTACCCATAGCGTCCCATTGGTCGCCTCACTGACTCGGTCTGGCTAAGGTACTGGCATGACAAGTGCTTAAGACTGGAGCGTTGTACTTGTGGTCTATACATGTATTCATATGAAAATGCTTTGTGTGTCCGCTCGCCGGACGTAGCTTTGCGCATTGACAAGGGGATTGTTCGGTGGATGGTCATGTGATACTGTTTCAGTCACGTGCGGCTGCCGACCTCGCTAGCGTGCTGGCCAATCCCGTCTTCTCCGCGCCGCCTCAGCATTTCAACTTCAGGGCTTCGTCGCACATCATCCACCGCCACAACATCCATCTCGGCAGCGCGCATTCTACGCTGCAGCTGGATATTACCACCACACACCTCCGCCTCACTTTCACAAGCTCACTTGCGGCGCGCAAGGACCTCCTCACGCTGGCGGACACGCAACAGGAGACGGGCGGCTCGCCCTTCCCACCACCCTCACCGAGGAAGATGGGCGACGCAGCCAACGGGAGCGGCGGTGTCTCGAACACGCGCTTGTATCTGGTATGGGCCTTCGTGAACCTGATGCGATGCGATATGGTCTAACACTGCGCAGGGGAACCTTCCACGTAATGGTACGCCCTTTCCGGAGCCCATCTAGGCTGGTTCGCGCTAGGTCATGGACGCGTCTGGCGCTTGCGCTTCGCTTTAAGGACTGGCTATTGATGACCTGCTCCCTCCCCTTGCTCCCTGCGCGACGTGCTCATTCGCATGGCTGTGGGTCTGCTGGATCCGGAGCTGGCTGGCTTGGCGCAGGCCTGGCTTGGACTTCTGGTGTAGCTGACTGGACCGTGTGCTTGCAGCTACCAAGGCCGATGTTGAGAACCACTTCAACACCCATGGCACCGGCGAGATTACGGAGATCAAGCTCATGAATGGCTTCGGCTTTATCGAGTACAAGGACGCCATGGATGCGCGCGACGTTGTGCCAGGTAAGCCATCCTCACGCCTGATCTCCCGCCAAGTCACCGTCCATACACACCGCACATTGTCTACTTCATTTGAACTCCCGCTCTCATACCTTCGTCATGCTCCGAAATGGTGGATCTTCTGCTAACCCAGCCTGTAGCCTTCCGTACGTTTGAACCTTAATCCTACCCAAGCCTCATATTGCCCGCACATTGCTCGGGCAGCAACGCCTCGCTGGTGTCACTTTGTGTCTCCATGACATGCTCTCGACTGCTGACATCCATCGCTGGCTAGATGGCTCCGAGTTCATGGGCGAGCGCCTGGTTGTCCAGTTCGCGCGCGGCAGCAACCGCCCACGTGACGGCCCCTTCGACCAACCTCGCATGGCACCGCGCCCACGCCGTACGGTCCACCGCATGACCATCAACGGACTCCCCTTCGAGACCAGCTGGCAGGTTAGTAACATCCCCTCACTTCTCCTTTGGCGTTGTTATATCTGGCGTTGCTGTTGGGGGATCTGTTTTTGCTTGTCTGCTCTTATTCCCAACCACCTGCCTCTTCGGCCGGCCTGACATGGCGCTGCACTCAATGCGGACGTGGATGACCCGCCGGCAGCCTCTCTCTGGCTGTTGTAGCGGGATTGACAGGCGGTCCCTCATTCTTGGGTGCATACGCTGCTACCATACTACCACCTCTAGCTTTAACCGGCGTCCTACTACTCTGCAAGGTAATACTATTGATCGTTAGACTCACACCTGGCTACTAGGACCTGAAAGACTTCGCTCGTCAGTCTGGGCTTGACGTCGTCTACAGTGAGGTCAACCGCGAGCGCGACCCGAACGGTGGAGGCAAAGGGTACGTGTTCATTCTGGTGACCGGCTCTACCGACGTTACCGTGGATGACTAATGAGTTGCAGCTACGTCGAGTACGAGACTGCGGCAGACCTCGCTTCAGCTGTCGAGAAGCTCGACAACTCGACCTTCAAAGGCTCCACAGTCCGCTGCATCAGCGATGTACGCCATCCTGCACTTCACTCCGGCATCAATATGCTGGTGCTCGATTACAGTCGCACTGACCTTCACTATCAGCCGCAAAGCGACATCCCGCGCCCACGTGAGCGCTACCGCTCGCGCTCGCCGGGCTACCGTGGCGGGGGCGGCCGCGGATACGGTGCCCCACCGCCGGCCGACGACTACTACTACGATCGTCGTGGCCCACCGCGTGGCTACAGCCCCCGTCGTGACGACTACCGTCGCCGCACGCCGCCTCCGCGTGGCTACTACGACGACCCGCGTGAGGATCGCTACGGCCCGCCGCGTCGTGGTCCACCTCCGGAAGACTACCCACCGCCGCCGCGTGGTCGCTACCCGCCCGACGACCGCTACGCCGCTCCACCGCCGCCGCGTGGCTACGCCGAGCCGGAGCCGTACGCGAACGGGCACGTCAGGGAGCAGCCGTACGGACGTCCCCCGAGCCCTCGGAGGGACGGCAGGGGCTACGATCGCGGCTACGGCGCGCCTTACTGGTGATTAGCCTCCTTTCTTACCACCCTCTACCTGCTTGCCGCACCTTCTTCGTGCGAGGTGAGCGCTCAGACCTAACGACCGCAAGATCTACTCCAAGACGACCATCGCGACGACCGGACCTTATGGTAAGTCGTGTGCTGTGCGTTGAAGGAAGCGGGAGTGTGAAGTTGCGCGTTCAGGATTGCTAGTGACTTTTCAAGACGGATGCAGAGCCGGGGAGCGATGGGTGGAACAGATTGATCAGACGCGGCGGTTGTGTGAACATACGATTATTGCTTGCTTGCTTGCGTGGAGAGAGGCACTACTATACGGGCATCGGGCATCGGCCAACGGCAATGGACCAGAAATCCGTAGCGCGGCTAATGCTTCAAGTGCTTTTGTAACAAAATGCAATCCGTAAGCTGCTAGGTTCTTCTCGGGACACAGAAGATTCTTTCTTCCTCTCCATGCCTCGTCTCGCGCGTCCACCGGAGCTTCCACCACCTCAGCCAACGCCACACCTGAGACAGTACGCTACTCAATTGCCACACGTAAGGTACATGTAAGGGTCTGGAGATGCGAGATTCAGTACATGTGGTGGCTGTGGCAGCACCTCATCGAGCCCGCTCTTCCCGTTTACTGCAGAGCGGCGTTGACCCAGGCGTGCTGCCTCGCCACGCGTGTTGGAATTCGCATCTGCTGGCGCCCCGGATAGCGTAAGGATACGCAGGCTCATCAGGTCGCACAGGCACCAGCAGTTTGTCGTGCTGGAGTAGGCGTCATCTTGGGGGACCGGGGGGTCGGAGGAGGAAGTCCAGCTTGCCTGGGGTCCTGCCGGCAGAGCGAGAAGACTGCAAGAGGAGGCGGGCGTAGCGTCAACGCCTGCATCTGCCGACGATGCTTGCTATGTTCCTTCAACCCTTCTTGATAGTCAACCCATCAAGGCCGCCAACACCCTTGGTAAGCTCCTCAAAGTCAATGCCTTCCTTTGCGAAAGCGGCCTGCACACGATCAGCCACCCTCTGCTGCCCCTCCGCCGTGAACCCTCCATCCGCATCCCTCTCACTCTCCAGAATATCCATCCACTTCCAAAACAACGACTCCTTCCCAGCCTTCGTCAGCTCCTCCTTAAACGCCACAACCTTCTTCCTCCGCTCCTCAACAACATCATAGTCCGTCTCCCACTGCCACACAATCCACCCCACCCCATCCATATGCGCCCAGATCAACTTATCCAACCCTTTCATCCCCACCTCCCCCCGCTTCACCAGCGTGTGCGCGTCCAGCATAAGCTGGAAATCCAAATCCCAGCTCTTATCCATCATCAGGTACCCCGTCTTCGTCCGCAAGAACTCCCGCTCAATCGCCGGCAGAATCCTTGTCTTGAAGAACGCATTCTCCTCTCCCTGCTTGACCCCCTGCATCAGGTCCGCGGCGCCCCAGTTCCGGCTGACGCGGACCACGATCTCGTCGGCGAGGAAGCCACCGAGGTGCCAGCGCCAGAGGATGGGGTTGGAGGGCTGCTCGAGGAAGAAGGTGAGGGGCCAGACGGCGATGAAGCGGAGGGCGAGGAAGTCGGCGAGGAACATTAGAGTGCGCTTGGCGAGGATCCATAGTTGTTCGTTTCGCGTTGTGGTGGTCGGGTCGACGGTGGCTGAGCTCGGGTAGCCGAGGAGGGTTTGGAGTATAGCCCAGTACGTCGGTATGGCAGTGTAGATGCGGTAGAGTAGTAGTGCGGCGATGGTGCCGTTGAGGAGGACGGGGATGAGGAAGATTTGTTTTTTGGTCTCTGGGAGGTGGCGGTCGATGTGTGTGATGTAGACTTGGGATGGGTCGAGCTGGGTCAGGAAGGGCTCGAGGGCGGCCGGGGCTTTGGAGAAGGGTGTTGGGATCGGGGAGGCGGCGGGCTTGAAGCTGGTTTGCTTGGGCTTTTTGGGGGGTTGTTTGGTCATGGCGTTTCGATATTATTGCTGGGGGTGAGGGTGGCACTCACGGATGAGTTGCGCAGAATGCGAGTGGAGGAGAAAAGGACCAAATCGGAAGGCACGAATTGCGGGACGGAAGGAAGGAAGACGACATCCCTGGACATCGGCAACAGCTTCAGAGTGGCGTCAAGAGGACTAGCATGGACACTTCACCATACCGCTACATTTCATCATACCGCTACACTTCATCATACCGCTCACATGGGAACGACTGAGTGTAGGGTTGAGAGAGGAACGAATACATCTGGCCAGTATCGACAACTTGCATTCCCCAGAGCACATAGAAGAAAAATTCACGCTTCACGCGAAATAGAAGACCGGGTGTACAAGACTGGGAAGTCATACTGTACAGCTATCGCGAACACAGCGAGTGGGTATCTCAGAAGACTCACTCAGAACAGCGTGCTCAAATCCAGCAGCTGCTCGCCGCGCACACTCCTGTCCATCTCATTCCGCTTCTCATACACCGCCTTCGGCATCTCCACGTCCCCGAAATCTATCAGACTGTAGTGACTCCCCTCGACGTCCGGCTCGAGACTATATTCGATCTTACTCTCCATGTCACCGAGATAACCTCCGATAACATGGGTGGCGGAGATGCGCTTATTCTCGTCGTGAACAACCACATTGAACGAAGGCTGTTGTCTGCTCTCACGCACGCGCAGTTGGGCCTGGATCTGCGAGAGGCGCAGGAAGCGCTCGTAGCGGTCGCTGTTGAACCGGTCGATGAGCTCGAGGTCGCTGGCGTCTAGGGTCTCCTGCGCGATGGGGCGGCAGAGCGCTTGGATCGCTCCCTCGTAGTCGCCGGGTACTTTGACTTTGGTGAGGGAGGGGAAGCGACCGCTGGCGATGCTGTTGGCGATGAGCGCCGTGCTCGTGCCGGCGACCAGGATGTCCCAGTGCAGGTACTGGAGGGAGGCGGAGGCGAGGGCGGTGCCGGAGCTCGTGGCTTGCATGCCGGGTAGCATTTCGGGGGAGGTGTCTTGGACGAGGACGAATTTTCGGAGGCGGCCCAGGTTGGCTAGGAGCTGCTGGAAGGTGCGAAGGGAGGTGAGCTCCAGGCCGACGAGACTCAGGCTCTCCAATGACATTGCCGTGCGCGTGTGCGCTAGCTGCTCGATACCATGGTCTGTGAGGCCTTCCAGGTTGTCCAGCCGTAAGGATCGGAGTGCCGGCAGAGTCATGAGAGTACCGTTGTGGAAGTCGTGCCGGTTTAGTCGGGAGAGCATCAGATGTTTTAAACTGGGCAGCCGTTGCAGGACCGCAGAAACCATGCCTATGCCCAGATCTAGGTCGGGACTCGAGCATAGCACTAGTGTCTCAAGGCTCCGCCAGTCGTCGTGACACTCAACGAAGTCCATTGGATCAAAATCTGGCACAAGACCGCCTCCAAGCTGCGCCGCTTGTATGTTCCAAGCATGCGATTTCAACCCGGACCGTACGGCCAGCGGGATGAACAGCTTGGTGTCCACGCTATCGCGAACAGCCGGACTGTAGCCGCTGATAAGCTCCAAGTTGGGGCAGTGGTTGATGATGTCGGCCATAATCGAGTATGTAGCTCGCCGGTCTACCAGAGAACCATCGGCGCGGTCTAAGGTGCACGCCAGACTTGCAGTCACTCGTAGATGGCGGACCATAGACGCCAAAGCTGCCGACTCTTCGAGCGTACGAAGAAGCATCTTCAGCCGGGTATTGGAGCTCCGAAGCGAGAGCGCACGCTTGGGAAGGTCGTCGTTGCTCGGAAGCAAGATCTCACGGTACATATGTTCGCGGGCTGCACGGTGCCATCTCCTGTTGACCAAAAGCAGCGCTTTTAGACTTGACTGCAGGCCCAGCACATCCACGGTCGCGCGAGCGGTATGCTGCGTCTCCAAGTGGTCTAAGATGCAGTGATAGATCTCGCGAGGGAGCTGCTCAAAGATACGACGAGGCAATGGCCGCATATCTTTCACTGGCAGCCGCTGCGACTGAGGCCGTCGCGACATCCTCCGCTCCGACTCCCACGGTGTGCGCACAAGATGTGGCACCGTATCGAAATTGTAGCTCCCTGGATTGCGCTCTTTGTGAGACGTAGGCCATGTATTCCGCTGCTGCGACGACGTGCGCTGCGGGACGCCCGGCGCGCCGTCCGTGGGTCGGAGGTGGATGTCATCGCTGGTGGTGTGGACTTGAGCGAAGGGCTGCTTGACCGGCCTAAAAGGTGCGTGAGCAGAGATGTCGCACGAAGTCTCTCATAACGCGCTCGACGCGACCGTACCTGCATGGGAGGAGTTCTTCGTCCTGCACCGATGGCGCTTTCCGTGTGCGCGACAGTAGGTTCTTCAAGCTCTTGCTGCGCTTCAATCTCGTCTTTGGTAATTCGTCTGCCATGGCTGTTACACGCGGTAGAAGCTAGTTTCGTTCGCGACAAAGGCACGCGTGTTTACTGGGACGGAGAGGAAGAAACGTTGGAACAGCAGAAAGCTACCTACCTTACATTACCTTTAGACCCAACGGGTTCCTCCACATTAGATTACCTGACTACTGTAGTCCGAAAGCTTGCAAGTGTGCGATGGTGTATGTACTCTCGATCAGCGTTGAGAAATACCCCGTTCGGCTGCCATTCCATCACGCCGAGCCTGTGCAACGTCCACTGTGAGTTTAGCTTCGCCGTTGACGTGGCCGAGAAGGGATAAGAAGGCCAACCGGCAAGCCGGCAGCAAACAGATCGGGTCGAGCCGACGATGATGGGGGTTGTCATGTCCGTTCAGCAACGCCACGAGTGACAGCCGGCACACCGTGCAGCGATCTTCAGCGGGGGCGCGGCGATGCAGGGGTTGTGTGGCGCGATATCAGACAGTTGAGCGAAACAGCGTCAACGGCGTGATGATGAACGATCGACACGGGCGCAGATAAGAGGTTGCGTGTTGATGTGTTGATCTACAATCCGCGCGAAAACCTGCATGAAGTTCGTATGGGGAGTGGGAAGCAGAAGGCGGAGGTACAAGGTAGCGAGCTTTCTCGCCAACCTGAAACGGTTCATTCGATGGGTTTCTAGCTCTGCAACGCCTATTATGCCTTCGTCTACTGAACATCGTCACGGCTTGGCACTCTCAAAAGCGCCTCCAGGCCATCAACATCGAAGGGTGAGACGTGCGGAGGTCGCGCAGAGTGTGGTCTGATACCGCTGTAGTGACGTCCTTTAGCAACAATGGCGGAGTTGCTCTCCATCCTGAAGCAGAAAGTCGACCCGCTCGTGCTTCGGTGTGGAGCTGAACTCCTCCCAAAGAGCAGGCGGAGAAATGTGCGTGCTCGCAGCGTGCTAGCCGCACTCGTCTTGGTGATGAATGGGGCGCCCATTGATGGAGAGCTGGTGTTCCGGAAGGAGGTTCCAAAGTCGGCCTACACCCCGAGCGTATCTTGTGCTGATCGCCATGGTGGCAGAGCGTTCTTGGATGGCTGGCAGCGTGACAGTTGAGCGACGAGGTTCGACCTCCGGCTGAGCTCTGGACTTGCTCCAGCACCGATTCTCTCGTGGCCGAGTCAAACATGGAGTTTTCCAGACCTTAGCATCTCCGTTGCCATTCGACAACCTTTCTCGATGCCTGACGACAGGTTTAAGTGGGGACAAACCCTGACCTTGCAAGGTCTTGCATCTTCATCTGTAGAGATAGGGCGTGCAGGCGATCCAGCAGCCCAATAGACAGACGATCCGGCAGAGAACCAGCGAGCGCAGTCTGGATATGCGGCGCAAGTTTGCACTGTCCGCTGTCCATGCCCTCAGGTCTACTCCTGGCCCCGTTTCTTTCGTACCATGCATGCTGCTCTCACGTGAAACTTGGAAACGGCACACGGACCGGCTCGCCGACTTCGCGCTTGGGGGCCGGGGCCACGTTCGGAAACATACTCCAGTTGCTGCCATCCACGAGTCCGCGCAGGTCGTGGTCCGTAAAGCGATCCAGATCGGGGAAAGTCTGGGCAATAACGTCGCGTAACCAAGTGGCTTCTGTTCTGTAGCCTTGGGCCTGCAGGGCATGGAGAACTCCCACCATCATGGAGAACCAAAGATCATTTTCCCGTTTAGCTCGTCCAGTGTACTTGATGGAGTCGAGAAAGCGCTCCTCTTCCGCTGAAATGTCTGGTCCGAAAAGTTGCCGTATAGCTTTGAACAGGGGATAGCCACTGGGCTTTTCCGGATGGAACAAGTCCAGGGAGGCTTCGTCAAAGACGGTCTTGATTCTCTCCCCGAAGTCTCGCGCGTATAGGGTGAAATGCTGCTTGAACTTTTCATAACGTTTCGTTTCTACTGCTCCATAGAGGTGGCGCTTGTGGGTCAGTACGCTATGCAACATACTGCCTGCTGATTGCATCGGTAGCCACCTCATGTGGGGCCCGGCCTTGGCATGCTCACGCAGGGTGACAGCGTGGAAGAAAACGTCAAGAGCATCGTCTAGGCTCGCTTTCTGACGATACGGTGGCTCCAGTTTACTCTGGACCATGCCTCGGATAACTCGGCCTTTCCACCTGTAGAGGTGGTGCATTTTTCTGTGGTAGTTTTCACTCCTGCTGGGCTCGTTCCAACGATTCGGCAAAACTGTTCGAGACCGAGAATTAGCAAGGGCACCGCTCTGAATGGTCAAGGGAAAGAAAGCTGATGTGGTGAGCTTGGTCGTTTCACTCCGCGTAGCACGTCGAGCAAGATCAAGGTCGATATTAACAACCAAGCGTCACGTACTATTGCATTATTAGCACACTACGTTGACGCCGGAGGATTTTGCGTGAATATATACCCCAAGTCGAGTTCAAGCCACTCCCACAGATAGTTGTCTAGACCTTCCCTCATCAGGGCGGATGACAGGAGGTCTAGAAATTCGACACCTGTTGCGAAGGCCTTGGTCTCGTGTAGCCCCGAGCGCCATAAACACAACAGTGTTCGTCGACCCGGTTCAGTCTCGGCGACAGCCTCTCGCTGTTTGTCGACTGAAAGCCCAACAAGAGACTCCTCGAAACTCTGCAGACAGAGGCGAACGATGGGTAGAGTAGCCGCGCCCTTCGCGTTGTATTCTTCGAGGAGAAGCACGGGGTCTTTGGCGGCATTCGTCTGCAGCTCCACCTTCGCATTGGCAAAGTCTTCATCTGCCTCGCTCACGCTTCCCCGGTCCTTGGTGAGCAAGGGGTTGGTCAGGATTGAAGCCAGATGGTTGTCGGCGGATGCTGCGGAGGAATGGATAGCACGTGGCGAGATCTGCGATATCTCCCCCAAGCCGAGCTTGGGCTTGCCATCTGCGGCGGCCCGTGGGTGGACCTCGTCGAGGTGCCGTCGGAACGAGCCCGTCAGAGCTGTGAGCAGCCTCTGGGACTCCTTTGGACTCAGCGGAAGCTGGTGATGTAGCTTCGATGCCCACGCCTTCAGGCTTCGGAACACCGCGGACCCTTTCATGATGCTCCTGTGTTTGTGGCGTAAGCAAGCATTGGTGCGGCAGGTGTCTTGCGTTCATGGTACGCTCAACGACGGATGGCCTTTCCGAATAGCTACTTACTTCCGGGGTGATGGAAGTGAAGGATGTCGAAGAGTCGAAGGGGAAGGATGTGGATTCGCGCATGAGGTTGGCATGCACGTGATTTTCCACAAACGGGCCGAGCCTTCGGGCTTGCTGAGGCGGAACGGCTTGGCAGCTTGCAGTCGCGTTCCTTGCGAGCTTGCACTTTCGCAGCACAATTAATCCACAATCATCACCCCCGTCACATGTGAACGCTTGCGCCGGTCGTCATAGGTCGAGCTTCACACCACAAAGACTTCACACCGCACCAACGGTGCTCCTTCACCCTTCCACCACCACCATCACTCCCATCACCACCCAACGACCACACCTCGCTGCAGCCGTCTCCCTACAGCTACCACCTTCCCGTCACCCGCAAACACACGGTTGCTACCCTAAGGCACAGCCCATATCCCGCTCCAGCCCAGTCACGGGACCTTCCATTCACATTCACATTCACATCCCGCACAATGTCGGAAGTCGAAGCACGACCTCCCTCTTCCACGCGCGGCAGGAGCTCCGTCAGAGGCGGCAGAGGAAGCTTTGGCAGGGGCGGACCTCGCGGCGGCCGGAAGCAAGTCAATGGCACATCAGCAGACACGGCCTCCATGGACGACCTACTGGAGGACCAGGGCGAAATCGGCGAGATGAAGAAGAAGTACGCCCAGGAGCTCGGCATGCTCAGAGACATGTTCCCGGACTGGACCGACGTCGACCTGGTGTTCGCCCTCCAAGAAGCGGACGGCGATGTGGCCGCGACGGTCGAGAAGATCACGCAGGGCACCGTATCGCAATTCGCCGAGGTCAAGAAACCCAAAGACAGAGCCCGCTCAAAGGTCAAGGACGAGTTGAGCGGTGCGACTGACCGGCCTTCGACACGTGGCGGGCGTGGCAGGGGCAGCTTAGAGGGCGCCCGCGGGGGTCGCGGCAGGGCCATGGATCGCGGTCGAGGCGGGTTTCGCGGAGGAAGAGGTGGTCACGCGACTACAAACGGCACGCCAAAGGACGATGCAATCACCTCGGTCCCGACCACGGAGTCCACGGCTTGGGACACGCCGGCCACTGCGGATGTGACTACTAACGGTGGATGGGACGATGCGGCCGCGGACACTACCACTGACGCCGTCGCAGACGCCGGCCAGGGCTCCTTGGGTAACGTGATCACAGCCGAGGCAACGCCAGCGGCAGCGTCCGAGGGCATGAAGAGCAGCCTGATACCGGATGGAGGTCCGAAAAAGAGTTGGGCCAGCATGTTCTCGCAGCCAAAACCAGCCCCCGCCGCTCCTTCTGCAAAGCAAGCTCTGGCGTCTTCGCAGCCACCGCCGGCCGAGCTTGTGGCATCTGGCGAAGTGCCTCCTGCCAATCAAGACAGCCCCGAAACAATGGACCAGCCGGCGCCGGAGATCGAACCCGAGCCAGGGCTGCCTACCATCGAGGAGCCGCTCGCCGAGCCTCTTCCTGAGCCGTCTCCGATGGGCCCGCCGCCTACAGACGGCGAGGAGCTTGCACTTGCGCCTTCGCAAGACCCTTTGACGGAGGAGAACGTCGAGCACCTTCCGGACGAGTCGAACGCGCCGGCCACGCAAACAGTTGCAAGCACGATTGGCTCAGTCGACACACGCAATCTCACACCTCTGCCAAACCAGCAGCCAGCACCGATTGGGACTAGTCGTCCTCCTCTGGGAGGTTATGCTACCTCGGCGTACCGTGCGACTGGTGTGCCGGGGCGTAGCGCGAGTTATCAGCGCAGAGTGCAGGAGCAGCAGGAGGCTGTCGTTATGCCCGGTCACAACGCAGTGGACAGGGCCGCAGTTCAGTTCGGTAGCATGGGGCTGAACGGCGAGGCCGGCTCAGACGTTGATGAGGACAGAGAGGAGCCGGAGACGCAGCAAGCACTCCAGCACTCGCCGCCGTCTCAGCCTCGGACTTCTTTGCCCCCGGCACCACGGCAAATGCAGGAGACCGCTAGGCCCGAAGGTCTGCCGACTCCGAAGCAAGCTCCGGGCTTGCCCCCGGCATCGCAACAGAACCAACAGCAGATGCAGGATGCTACTATGGCGCCGGGCCTGACTCAGGATCAGGCTCAGATGAACCCGAGCTACAACCAGTACGCTCGCTTCGGTCAGCCAGGCATGCAGCAGCCGGACTCTGGCGCTCCACAACAGAAGGCGTACGATGCATTCAGTCAGCAAACTCAACACAGCCAGTACGACCAATATGGCACACAACAGGCTCATCAACAGCAGCAGCCGCAGCAGCCACAGCAGCCGAGCCATTCCGGCTTCGGCGGACTTTCATCGGCGCCGAACGACTACCAGTCGTACTACACATCTAACGAGCAGCAGCGCAACGCGTACAACCAGTACTACGGCAGCAACTATGGCCCACAAGACGCTAGGAGCCAAATGGGACAAGTTTCACAGCAGGACGCCGGCTTGGGACAACAGCGCTCGACGAGCGGCTTCGGTGCTGGCTCGCACGAGTCTGCTTACAACACTCAAGCGCAGCAACAGGTCAGTAACAATCCACATCTTCTCCATGAGCGGCATTCGCAGGCCGCGCGCAACAGCAGCAGCAATGAGGATGAGCTCGAGGACGGCACGCACGTGATCGGCCTGATGCCGAAGTCGAAAGCGGCGCCCCGTCGCCTGCCAACCATCCACCCAGAGCTGTTGGCTGAAGTGGCGGCTATGTCGCAGCTGCACGCCGAGCTGGGCGGTATCATCGTCCCACCGCTGCAAGATGCTTCCTGTCGCCAACCACCTGCTCTCATCACTTCTCCCCATCCCACAATATATTTATCCTCCTCCTCTGACGTATTCAACAAGCAGGCACATTCCCGCTTCGGCGAGGCTCCTGGGTCCGGCAGCAACACGCCCAATCCGATTTTGGGCGGCCAGCAGCAGCACGCCGCACCATCGCAGCAAGCGCAGCAGCACGCGATGCAGCAGGGTCCGGCAAGCCACCAGCAGCAGCAGCCACAACAGCCGCAACAACAGCAGCAGCAGGGCGGCTACGGGCAGAGTGCTGGCTATCCCTACGGCCATCCGTACTATCAGAGCCCGTATCAGCAGGCGTACGCAGCTCAGCACAGCGCCTACAATACTTATCAGCAGCCTGGCGGGTATGGTGTAAGTGGCGGCTACCCGAACAAGCAACAACAGCAAGGGAACATGTACGGGGCTCCCGGTGGTTACGGCATGGGCTCCCAGTCTTCTTTCGACCAGCACTCCTCCTCTCCGGCGAATGCTGGCGCGTTCGGACAAAACCAGCAAAGCTCGATGCGCAGCGCTAGCGGCATGAGCTCCGGTCTTGGCGGCGGCCTGGACGATTACGGCCGCTCGTCGGTGCAGTCCGCTTCGCACCAGAGCAGTGCTTTCGGCGGCATGAACGATCCATTCGCGCGCTCGGCTTCCGGCTTTGGCGGCCAGGCTGGGTATGGCCAGCAGGGCATGGGCAGCCAAGAAGACTCCCTGAAGCCGTTCAACGAGTCGAAGACCGGTCCCTCCCCATCCCTCGGCCAGCCCGGCCGTCCGGGTTCCGCGGCTAACAGCGCGTCGACTCAGCAGTCCGGTCTACCGCAGCAACAGCAGCAGAGTCACCAAGCTGCAGCTTACGGTGGCTACCCGGGTTTCCCTGGCCAGCAGGGCGGCAGCCAGTACGGAGGTCTCGGCGGCTTGGGCAGTCATCAGCAGCAGCAGCAAGGCCAGAGCGCCGGTATGGGTGGCGGACAGGGCGGGTATGGTGCATACGGCGCCGGCGGGTTCAGCCAGACTTATGGGGGCGGTTATGGAACTCGCGGCGGCTGGGGCTCGAACTACGGGGCGCACTAGAGGGGTGAAGGTTGAAGAGAGGAGGCAGGCGTATAGCAGCAAAGTGGCGGTATGCTGATTGGGATCGTGGACGTTCCCACTGTACTATGACTTCTCATCTCCTTTCGGCTGGGCGCATGAGGGCTACATGGGGACGAGACTGGCATCGCGGATGCTTCGAATTTTGGGGACGGAGTGTACTATTGTGCCGCTTTCACCGCAAGCATCTGCTCAGCTCGGGCATGGGCATGGCACGCAATGCTCGGGTGATGGGGCAGACATGTGAACTATATAATCGTGCGAACGATGAATGTCTTGCACGCCGTCGACACCCGCTCCGCTCTCATTCTCACTCGCCGTACTGTTCAGCCGTCGTAATGCCTGAGGCACGATCTCAAAGCCACCTTTGAGCTCAGTCGGTCTGCCATTGCGACAAGCAAATCACCATCCCCACCTGCACTCCCCATCCACCTCGCAAACCTCCACCATGGCCGCCGCAAAGCACAAGTACAGCATCCTCCTCCCCACCTATAATGAACGCCGTAACCTCCCCATCATCACCTACCTCCTCGAGCAGACCTTCACGCAAGCGGGCCTGGACTGGGAACTCATCATCGTCGACGACGGCTCCCCCGACGGCACGCAGACGGTCGCGAACCAGCTCATCAAAGCCTACAACTCCCGCGGCGCGGGCGGCGAGCGCATCAAATTGAAGCCGCGCGCGGGGAAGCTGGGCCTGGGGACGGCGTACGTGCACGGCTTGCAGTTCGTGACGGGGGACTTTGTGGTGATTATGGATGCGGATTTCAGCCATCATCCCAAGTTCTTGCCCGTCATGATACAGAAGCAGCGGGAGGCGGACTATGATATCGTGACTGGGACGCGGTATGCGGGGGATGGCGGGGTGTATGGGTGGGATTTGAAGCGGAAGTTGGTGAGCAGGGGCGCGAATTTGGTGGCGGATACGGTGTTGAGGCCGGGCGTGAGCGATTTGACGGGGAGCTTTCGGTTGTACAAGAGGGGGGTGTTGGAGAAGGTTATCAAGGCCACGGAGAGCAAGGGGTATAGCTTTCAGATGGAGATGATGGTGCGGGCGAAGGCGATGGGGTTTAGGGTCGCCGAGTGCCCGATTACGTTTGTGGATCGGTTGTATGGGGAGAGTAAGTTGGGGGGGGAGGAGATTGCGGAGTATTTGAAGGGGGTGTTTGGGTTGTGGTATAAGGTGTAGCGGGGTGGTGCGCCGGACTGCTGCGGTGATGATGGGTGGCTAGTATTCTTAGCGAGGCGTCTGGGGCGTCATTGGCGCTGATTGATTCAAAAGGCAGGAGGGAGAGCAGTATCATCTACAATCTACATCATCAACTTCGACTTTACCATCGTCCACGACCCATTTCTCCTCCACATAGATCACCAGATCCACCAGATCCCTACACTCCATCAATCTCTTCCGCTCCCTCTTTCCCATCCCCTCCATCCTTGCCGTCATCTCACTAATGTGATGCAGCACCAGCGGCAACGGAATCGGACACCTGATCGCATACTCCAGAAACCTCCGCACAGCTTCCGTGGGCGTCACAGCGTACCCGGCAAACAGCGCAGGGTTCTCGAGCATCCCTCTCGCGGCCATGACGCCGTCAGCGCCCGTGAGCTGGGCAATCTTGCGGACGTTGGTGGAGGTATAAGCGTCCCCATTCGCCACTAGAGGCACGTTGACATGCTTCTTCAACTCCCGTATAGCCGCGTAATCCGGCGCCGTGGACGACCGCTGGCTCCTGGTGCGTCCGTGCACGGTAATGAACGTCACGCCTGCCGCCTCTACCTCTTTTACCCACTGAACCGTCTGATCGAGATCCTTATGGATCCTGATCTTGACACTCACGCTCTGCCCAGAACTCAGTCGCCCTCGTGCTGCTCGCACCATCTCGGCTACTAGCGAAGGGTTGGACATGAGCGAGCACCCGATCCCGTCTTTCAACGCCCAGGACTGAGGGCACCCGCAGTTCAGATCCACGCCGTCGACCCGAGGGGCAATTAGCTCGGCTGCGCGGGCGAACTCTAAGGGCTCTGAGGACGCGAACTGTGCGATTAGAGCGTGCTGTCTCCCGTCCGAGGCGGTAGGCTGGCGTTCAAGCGGGCAAGTCGTGAAGTCGCTGTCTCGCGCTATGCAGGAGCGGATGAACTCGTGGGCCAGGATCATGGGGGTGTAGGCTATGTCCACGCCGTAGTCTCGGACGAGGAGGCGGAAGGGGAGTTTCCTGTAGCGGACCATGGGGGCGCAGACTGGGGAGATGGGGCATTGGGGGTTAGTCCACGTATGGAGAGGGTGGCAAGGAGATCGAGGGGGTGGTCCTACTGTTCAGGGGTCTGCCATCTTTGCGTGCGTCTTTGAAGAGCTCGAGCACGCTGTGTATATGATCAGAGGCTGCGATGCTCTATATCTCCTTCGATATTTGTCCGTTGACCGACCGTGGCGCTACGTCAGCACTCTCGCCATCCCCATTCCCGGGTGCATTCTCGTCAATGGCGACCATGATAGTAGCACATCACCTCGCGCTGCTACGTGAGCCACTCGGGTTGCGCCGAGTCTCGCATCCAGATGCCAGATGATGTAGGCTCATCAACAGTTGTACCCTGGTGGTCCTGCCGACGTTCACCTTCTCTACCTACTAGCGTACGGTCACACTCCGGTTCAGTTCAGGCTGCACGTCATCTACATCTACCGGCGCTGCATGCACCATAATCTAAGCTCATTATTATTGTTGTTGTCCGCCGTCCCACCGCCTGCCCTAACCTCACCGCCGCCGCTGACTTCCGGGCCGGCTCCTGACTGACTCACTACATGTAACTATGCGAGGACAGGAAGGCTCTTTCCCTCAACAAGCCTGCGCCGGTGATATCAAGCTGGTCATCGCATCCTGCCATTCAACCATCACAATCACCACCACGCCATCGTCGACGTCAAGCACCGTATCCGTACATTCCGGCGGCATCTGACAAAGAACGAAGCCCGCCTATCTGACGCCGCTATCTGACCGCGACCATGGCCCACCCCTCTGCCACCGCCGTCAGATCCAACGACAAAGAAAACAAACCCTACAACATCACCAACGTTTCTCTAGGATTCACGAAGCCTTTGTATACCTCCTGCTCCGAGCACAACCACCCGCCGGCGAACCAGGAAAGCCGCTTTTTGTGCCTGAACGAGCTCCCCAGGATGACATCCCCCTCCCGCGCAGAGGCCGCCCGCCAGCGAAGTCCCTTCCTCCGCCTACCCGCCGAACTGCGTATCCAGATCTACTCCCTCCTCGTGCTCCCCCGCAGAGCCATCGACCTGCTTCCCTCCTTCCAGAAAGTGCACTCCTCCACTCAAGACTACTTCGACTACGACAAAAAAGCCCACGGCACCAACCTCCCCGCCGCCGCCGACCTCTCCGCTCCCAGGATCATGATCCGCACCATCGACCCGGACTGCTACCGCCGCCGCTACCCGGACTCCCGGCCCACCCCGATCCGCAGCAAATACAGCGTGCGCTGCGACCGCTTCCGCTCCGCCTGCAAGAGCACCACCTACCACTGCGTCAACCTCCCCCGCATCGAGGACCACATGGCGATCCTGCGCACGAACCAGCAGATCCACGCCGAGTGCGCGGACCTGCTGTACAGCAACTACACCTTCGACTTCGACACGCACGTCGAGGCCATCGTCCCCTTCCTCTCGGACCTCACGCCCTTCGCCCGCTCCTGCGTGAAGAGCATCCGCTTCGTCAAGCGCGCGCTCGCCTACGAGAAGGAGTTCGATCGCTGCGAGTGGTCCAACGCCCTGCGGTACCTCACCAGCACAGCCTCCGGCATCCATCTCCGGAAACTTGACCTGGGTATCGTCGCCGGCCGGCCGGGAGAGAATGGTTGGGACCGCGTGGCTCGCTACAGCGCCGAGTACTTCCGGCAATCCCGCGAGGATGCCGAGGGGATGGAGTGGATGCAGTATCTTCTCGAGCTGCAAGGGTTGCAGGAGCTGCATGTGACGGCCGTGGTGGAGCACTGTCCGCCGGCGACGAATAGCACGGCCATGGCCAGGTATGTGCGCTTTTCCGCCAGCGTGGAGGGCGGATTCGCGGAATTCTTGAGGGGGGAGTTGTTGGTTGGTGCGTAGAGGTGGGCTTGAAGTTATGTCCCGACTTGGGATGATTGTGGATTGCACTGCTTCTGAGCGTGGTGTTACGGGGTGCTTTTGCGTGTCTTTATCGTGGGTGGATCTAGTATAGACGATAGAACTCGACTCTGCTTGACATGTACTCCTAGCTTAATGCTCATATCCTCACCCAAGTCTCAAGCCACAATCGCGGGCAGAGAGGGCGCGGCGTTCGCTCAATTGGAAGCGATGGCAAATGCCTGTGCATTAGGTAACAATGTCCACAGTAAGCATTGCACACACGTGTCTGGCAGGTAATGCAAAGCACCTGCACACAGGCCGAGACACTACAACTACGTATATACCCAGCCGCTACAAACAACGCCAGCCCGCTATGTACAAACACAGATAATGGCCTTCTAGAAAAACGACCCGCGTAGAGAGGATCGCCTAGAGACTACTCTGTCCACCGTCCAGCTCGCCTATCATACCTACAATCACCGCACGACAGAACCCCACCTCCACCTACGTCTTCGCAGCCGTAACCACCCCCTCATACCCCCTCCCCTCCACATACCCCAGCGTGCGCTGGAAATGCTTCCTCGGACTCTCCAGCCCGGCCACATTCTCCGTCGTATTGAGGTTCGAATGAATCAGCTCGATCAATCCGTTCAGATACTTGGTCGTCACCGCGTCGTTCTCCTGGTCGAAGTAGTAGACGTAGCGGTTCAGGATCTCGACGAAGAGCTCCACGCTCACGGCCGTGTCCATGCAGGCGTCGGCGACGCGGAGGGCGCGCTGCAGGCACTCGAGGACGCGCTTGCCGTCGCGGTAGGCCTGGACGAGAGAGAGAGGAAGCAAGTCAGTAGGAACTTTTGAAGTAGTAAGTCTGAGGTGAATGTGTGAGGCGTGGCTTACCTCCTTTCCGCCCTCCCCACCTTCGCCTTCCGCCGCCGCCGTCGGCTTCTCCGCCCGCTCCACCGCCCACCACAAGTGACTAGCCAGATACACCGCCCGACACTGATCCGGCTTCTTCAGCAACTTACTCCCATGCAGCGCCGCCTTGGTAATCAACGTATCGTAATTCTCCCTCCCAAACTTCTCCGAGCACCCGCAGAGCGCGCCGGCGATAATGCAGATCGCCTGGAACTGACTCCGCGAGTCACTGATCGCTTCCTCGTAGATGGTGAAGGCTTGCGCGAAGTACTCGTAGCTGACGTCCTCGTTGTCGCACTGCGCGGCGACTTGGCCGCAGGAGACGAAGAGGCGGAGGACGAGGTCTGGGACGCCCGGGGCGGCGACGCGGGTGTAGAGGGAGGAGAGGGTGCTGTGCATGAATTTGTATAGGGCGGAGGATTGGGCGGCGAAGTCGTCGTTGGAGAGGTGCTCCCTTCGCTTGAAGCTGCGGGCGAGTTTGAGGGATTGGGTGAGGAGGGCGGGCGTGGTGTATTTGGTCCGATCGTTGCCGTCTGCAAATGCAGATCTGGTCTTTTGGAGGAGCTGGAATTGGGTCGTGTTGTCGGGAGCTTTGATGAGGTGCACTATCCGTGCGAGCCAGCCTTGTTCTTCCACAGTATCGTCGGTCTCGAGGGCGGCACGGCGCGGTCCCGAGTAGCCAGAGGAGGCGTTGGGTTGCATGCCTTCCTTAATGAGGACGGAGAGAATCTGGAGGACGCCCTCGAGGCTCTCGGATGTGGTGATCTTGGTCTCGTTGCGTAGTAGACTGCGTGCGACTTCGCCGGCGACCGCTCTTCGGGTCGGGTAGGTCTGTTGCTGGTAGAGAGGCACAAAATTCGGTAATGCCAATGCTGTGAAGAGGGAGAAGTACGATTTGACCGGCGCAAGGAGGAGGTTGAGGAGGCTCGATTGAGCCGGTTGTGAGTGTAGGTCTGCGGAATTCTGGAAGCGTGCCACTTCTTTCGCTGCGTAATGTAGTACCTGGTCGACATAATCCAGCCGATCCGGGTAGATGTTGAGCGCAAGATTGACGAGTGAGACCAGCAACGACGTGATGTCCTGAATTGGCAACCGCTGCATGCCGACTACATGCACAACCTGCTCGTAGAAGATCTCGAAGAGCTTGACATTGTCAGGTATGCCTTTCGGCTGGTTTGACTCGCCGTTGGTATGTGGTGGCGATTCGTCTTGAGGTGTAGAATCCGCAGGTGGAGCGGTCACTGCAGTCTCATCCGATGCCGTCGTAGATTCGCCGGTCGTTGGATCACCATTATCCTTGGGCTTCACACCATCCTCCTTAGGTGTGTCATGCGACACCTTGAGCCTCTCGAGCAGTGCCGTCACAGACTCCTCTTCTCGCTTCTGCCGGTCCTCGGACGACTGCCCTTCCGCTTCCCGTGCAGCATACGACGACAAACGGTCCATGAGCCCACTAATGATCGCCTTGACATTGACATGCGGATTGAGCCGCGCCGTCGCCGACAAGAACTGATCCAGAGTGTGTAGGTGGAACTCGTCCGGGAAGACCTGTGTGATGACCTCCAGCAAGTACTCCTGCGCCAGCACATCCCGACACTGCACCACTTGCTCCAATAGCGGCTGCAGTATCACATTCTTATAGCTCTCCATGTCCACCAGCTGGCTCAACCGCACAAGGTTACTTCCCACCAGCAACTGCAACTCTTGCCGCTCCTTCGTCCGTTGTTCCCTCTCCCTCGAAGGGCCCTGGTGCTGCAATCGCACCCACAGCTTATTCATCTCCACAAAATTCGTCAAGATGAAGCTGATGCTGTCCTGCAAGTTCCCCTCCGGCCCATCTCCCGTACCCGTGGGCAGCGCATCCCTCGCCTGCCCACTCAAGTAATATCGCAGGAACAGCCCTCGAATGGGGTGCTGCACGCCGCGGCTCATCTCCATCATGTCCTTCATGATCTCCTTGACCGGCGCATCCTCGATGCCCATGTACACCGTGCCCACCGTGATCATCAGGTATAACCGGGGTACCACGTTACCGGCGTATTGGACGAGTTCGTAGAGGTCGGCGAGGTGGTTGACCGGGTGGGAGTCGCGGAGGTAGACGGAGAGGTGGCGCAGGGCGTCGAAGATGGACATGTAGAGCTCGTAGTATTGTTTGGGTCCCAAGCTGGCGGTGCGCAGTTCGGAGACGAGGGTTGAGCTGTCTGGAAGTCAGTGTCTGCTCGCTACTGGGTCTCGAGGCAGGATGGAACGTACGCGCATTTCAGAGCGTCCATGAGCTTGCCGGGCGACTCCAAGCAGCGGCGCATCAGGATCGTCTGCTGGCGCACCACGGACAAGGCATCCTCTAGCAGCCGCGCCTGGTCCTCCACCGGCGGCGGTGG